>BMAW01022053.1:713422-744681 GCA_019974015.1 Nephila pilipes
GATGGATTTGTGCTTAAATTAAATTTTTAAAGGAATTGTTCTGTAAAATTTTTAATTGTTAGGAGGTCAATGGAGTTCCGGAGATCTTCATTTCTCATAAACTATCTTGCATTACAAATAATTCCCATGATATTGTTCTGCAAGATTTCGACTTTATTAATGTGAGTTTCAGCTGTCTGTACCCAGACGGGACGAGCGTAGGTTATGATATGACGTAGAAGTTGTTTATAGACAAGAAACTTGTATTTTAAGTTTAACGTGGAGTTTCGACGAACAGAATTCTATACACCGTTGTCACTCCAAGGTCAATAACTCTCTCCCCCTCCATAGGGGCGAGAAAATTATTTAACGCCGAAGTGGTACCCATAACTTGAACACTAGATGGCAGCACAGCTTAGATCTACTGGTTACATATGCCCCCGAAGCAAAACACTTACCTCTGTGTATCTAACTGAGACAACCGCACATAAATCACAACAAGTGATATTCTGGCTACGGCGTACATGTTGACGAGACCCACCAATCATCTAGAGGGTTGAGTCCAGGGTTGGATATCCCGCTGGCACTCCGAGGTCATTAATTCTCTCCCCATCCACGGGGTTGGAATACCACGTAGCCAACGAAAATTCAACAATAATAGCTGTCATTTACAACATAAGGTACATAAGAATCAATTAACATGCAGAACAAATTTAATCCAGATATATCTCGGTTATTTCTTAGTAATATATAAAATTCTTATTGTATCTTTCATATATCTTATGAACTCCTTCCCCTTACAAAGGATCTTTAAAGGGATTAATAGCTAACTACTTAAAATAGAATGTCAGTAATTCAAAATATAATTGAGGAACTTATTTTCTTTTATATGTATACATAATCGCTTTTTTCATTAAAATATCTCTAAACATGGAAACAATTCATATGCTTATTTTCGAGTACTTTCAAACCTGACTGATAAACATTTGCAAAATTCAGACGTACTAGCACCATTGAATATCGCCCTCAGATTCACTATAGAACTTCATGATTTATTATTAGTAATTACATGTCGTCGAAAATCGTAATAATTAAACTAAAAAAATGATCTGCAGGTTTGACAGGGTATCATCTGGATGGATCAAAAGGTTATGTACAAAAGATTAGAAAATTACATAATTTTTTTTTTTTTGACATTTCAGGCTAATTTTAATGGCTTGTAATTAATAGTAATTATGTAAAAATAACATATACTTCTGTCGACCAGATAAAACATATCTTAATTCAGTCACATATTTTAAATAAATTCTTGCTCTCCATAAAATGTTAAGAGTTTGCGACGAGATATATTTTTGAAACTATTTAAACAATCACTGCATTGAGATTATTGGCACACTGTGAAGGTTAGCAGGGTGTAAGTTTATTTGTGACAGCGTCATGCTTTCTTTATTGGTTTAATTATTTGGAAGATTTCCGGATTTTCTTACCTGTGAATGGATGGGGGACAAAGTTTAGTTGAAAATAATATCTCAGAAGACATTAATAATTTTTTATGAATCATTTTCTCATTGGAACTTTTTCTTAAATGTCATCATTGTACATTTATGGGAAGTAAATTTATTTATTTGTACAAAATTATAATAAATTGAATGTTTACTGAGAGATAAGAATGACATAATAAAACATTAGGTTCTTTTTCCCCCAATATATGGTGTGAGGGTTTTCTACCACATAATCGATTTTCTCCTTTTTTAGTGATTTTTCTGTAGTTAAGAGTTACCTCTGTTCTTTTTTTTTATTTTTGTTAATTTTTATTCATATTAGTTATTAAATGCTAGTACTATTTTATGAAGTTATATGTAACTTCTAAAATAATTTAGTTTTTTGAAATAATATTTTCATGGCAAGTTTCATTACTTTTTTTCAAAAAAAAATTTTTTTTTGTATAAAAACATCCCTATGAATTAATTTTATGAAAAAAAAAGTTACTGAATAAATTATACGAGAAAAAGTTTGTGAATAAATTTTTTAAAAAAAAAAAGCTGGTGAATGAATTTTATGAAAAAAAGTTAGTGAATGAATTTTGTGAAAAAAAGTTAGTGAATGAATTTTATGAAACCCTCAGTGAATGAATTTCATGAATTTTTTTTTTTAAAAAATACTTTTGTGAGCTAAAATGCGTTCATTATTTATATGGATTAATAGCAATTCCCAATTTTTTTTTGTTTTTGCACAATGGTCCTCAATGCAACCGTTATTTAATTGCTAGCTGTAACTTTGCCAACAGACTACCATGGTCAAATTTGTTCGTAAAAAACAAATCTTGATATCAACGATTGTTCAGTTTTCCTCTTTTTGTTTATGTATAAAGAAATATTGTTTTTATTAATCATACAATATACTTCAGACTTATTATAAATACGTTTTTAACTTTTTCTATTGGCTCATGCTTTTTACCCGAAAAAGACCTTCTCAGAAAAATGATATTGATGAAAGCAGGTTTTGCATTCAGTTTATGAAAATGAACTGAAAAAAAAGTTGGCAAATTTAAAACTACGGTTATGACTCTGTAAATAAATATTGAGATAAGATTATCACATTAATGATTTAATCAAGTAATGCTTGAAATCTAATGTGATTTGCGTGTTTAAAATACAATCGTTTTTATGTATTTTTATGACGAAGTTTTTCAAATATTCTGCCGTGAAGATTTTTTTTATTACTGAATATGTATAAAATATTTGAAAATTTCTGGAATTTAATTTGTTTTTGATGTACAAATCTGAACACCATTGTAAGTAAAGTATAGCAAATATTTCTGACAATTGTACTGTATTTTTCAGTAAAGGGTTTGGAAAAATATTAGTGTAAGTTTCCAATTTAATGATTTTTTTCTTTCTTCTTTTTTTTTATTTTTTATTTTTATTATTTTCTTTGGTTAAATATTTGTATAAATCTGGTTGTATCACATTTGACAAAATTTATCACCCAATATGTTTGTACCGTTTATGATTTTACTTATTGAAAATGCATAAATCCTGGGTCCATTTTTGAAATTCGATGCTTTTTACTTTTTGTGGAGCCTGCATTGATGTTTTTATTGTGACTATCGCCTTATGATGCAACATATTCTTTTTTCTAGTCGTTGAATTTTTTTCCTTCCACTTTTTCAGCGATTTTTAATTTGTAAGATTGTCTCTCAATTACTTTGAACCAAATTTTGAAAACTTAACGAATCCTCATAATTACTATTTAACTGAAACTAAGTCCATAACAGTCCTAAGTTCTGTTTATTGCATTTATATTTATTCTTGGTTATCCTGAAGTTGACAAAAAGAAACGTGTTTTTGCTGTCAGTAATAAACATAAAGAGTTTTTAATGATGTTAGGGGATTTAACATGTGTAATTCTAGACTCTTTTCATAAAATAAATGTGATTTATATTTCGCTTTTTAAGACTTGTTAAAGCAGTTTGGAACAATCTAAGATAGAACATGTGCCCGGGATGTCTCCATTGTTTTAGAATTAAGGAGTGTATTGCCAGTTTATAAATTTCAGCGCCATGTAGTTTTTAATATAATGCAGGTTAGTAAATTTTGTAAAATCTTCACAGTTTGAAATATTTTCTCTGAAGATTACTAAAAGTAACGATCTAGAAATAGGAAAATCGCCAATTTGGTGAACAGAAAAATGAACTCTTCGTCCGTGTGTATAAGGCACCTAATTTTCGTAGACCACATTGAATTACAAATACCTGAGATTTCTTCATGTTGTTATTAATCATTTGTATAGAAGGGGTTGAGGTACTTTTTGATTTCGCCGGCGGAAATGATAAAGTCGCCAAAAATGATACAACTGACGCCAAACGGAATATGTATATACTGTGTGTTGTCGCCAATAAAGCCTGCTTGGCGAGATCTGTGCCGGCGAAATGGAAAAGTACCGGTGTTGAAAATGTATATATATTTAAACAGAACTATCTAAGCTTCTTTTAAAAATCGAATTGAACTGTAGCAGAAATGTATTGTTATATTTGTTTCGAAAATACCACTAGTATCATCACTGTTAATTTTATCATGCATCTATTTGAAAAAAGTTAAAAGAAGTAACTGAGATATACTTGACTTTGTAGTAACACAAGGTCGTTTCAAATTCTCTGCGTGTAACAAACACTATTTGATTTTTGTTTGAAAATATATTTTAAAGAAAGTAAGGAAATGATGTGCTTAACAAAATCACCAACACTAGCAATACTTTAAAAAAGAATTGGAATACTCTGCTGAACATTTTAATCAAAGTTTTTTTATTTATACATACATTTTTTGAAATGGAAAAAAAATATCTGAATATAAATAATAACAATTTAGCACCTAATGCCGTATCAATATTCAATTATGACTTTTGATGCTTGTAATACATTGAGTAACAATTTTTTTTTCCGTACATTTTTAAGGTTGGAAGTTTCATTTAAATCCTAAAAGTCGAGTTTTAATCGAGAAAAAAGCAATACTCTTTTTCGATCAATATAAATAGTTGAACAGAAATCTTAATCTTGGAAAGTTTCAGAGAATTTTAAAGTGCTTTATATAAACTTGTGCAAAAGTGTACATTTTATTTCTTTCTCCATTACTTTTACCTGAAATGTCACAAAATACCCTTCTAAATTGTATTGAGTTAAGATTATTGATTTTTCAATGGAATGGTGCTTTATATATTTTTGTTCTTTTTTCAGCCAAATATGAATTAGAAGCGGTACCTCAGATTATGCTTCCAAATTGTTTGAAATCAATTATTCAACGATGTCCACAGTATTCGAAAAAATTCATCATCTTGACTTTAGCAACTCTTGGGATCCTGGGTTTCCTCATCAATACTCATATCTCGTAAGTATTATATATGTATAATTCATTTGCAGATAATTGTGTTACACCAACCTATAAATGACACAAAATCAGGTGGTAATTAATTGGTAAATTTGTTGGAAAAATAATTTTTCCTATCTCTTGGACAATGGATTCGAAGAATGGAATATAAATACTCTTTCGACATTTTTTTTTTAATTTAAATATTCTCAACGATTCCTTATCAGGGATGTTCACTGTGTTTTCTTTCAACTGACCATGCTTATTTTTTTAGAAATACTTACTGTTTTCATAGCGAATGTTATAAGAAATTTTAGAATTTAATGTTACATATGTCGAAAAAAAATCTTTCAAAAAAGTTTCATGCGCAAAGAATTTTACCCTATTTAAATAAGACAATAATAACATCTAATAATAGTAAAAAGTTTACAAATTAATAAAAACTTCTATAAAAGGATTTAGAAAAATGTCTTACAACCCTTTCGAAAAGCGATTCACAAACAATATTACTTATGGACAAATTTATAAATTAATAATAGCAATTGATACAGCAGACAGAAATTTCACCGAAATCTCTGCTAAAAGTAATAACTGTTAAGTTCTCGAAAACATAGAATCATTCATAATGAATTTTAATTAGTTTAAAGTGAGCGTACTTCCGACTCATTCTCCATAGAAGCAATTATTTATAAAGAAATGAAAATTACCTTCTTTAAATTTCTCTTATAGTTTTATTTCAACAAGCAAAACATCCTAAAACACGAAACCGTTCCCAATGTTTACAACAAAAAGAATAAAAGCAGACGATTCTGTCACAAAAATCAATAATTAAATTAAATATTAAAATAAAAGCAAACGATAAATTATTGAAGAGACCAATTATAGTAGCTTGGATATTTAAATAAACACAGACTATAAAATATTAAATTAAGTATATCGTAGCAGTGTAAATATACCTTAAGCGAATTAAATGTAATTATTATAATTATAATGTCAAACTTTTGAACATAACAATTCTGCATTAAAGTATCGTTTCTCTTCAGCATATATTACAATATATCAAACTATTAATGCAAAGATTCTTGAATTCGAACAATCAACAGCAACAAAAAAGCTGAATTAATGCTGCTTTTAATGTTCATCATTCACGAAATGTATTTTTATTATAAAATGTGTAAAATGCCCTTAAATTCTCAAAGATATCCGAAGTTTCAAAAGTGATCCTAAAATATATTGCGGAAATAAATTGCAAAAATGTAGACAAAATTCACAAAATGACAAAACGAACATGCATTTCCTTAACCTTGAAAAGATGTTCAGAGTTCTTAGAAAATATCTGACCCAAATTGTAAAGGATGAATGTGAAAAAATCAAAATAAGTCACAGAATATTTTATGAACCTGCGATGATGTTTCCCTGCAATGTTACTCTTATAAGGAAAAAGAGGCATTTACAGATTTTATCAATCACCAAGGAAAGCTTAAGCTGTTATGAGCCCTCAATCTTGGCAACGAATTTGGCGACAAAATGATGTTGTTCGAAAATGCTGGAATCTTGAAGCTTTGGAAGCTTTTCCTGATTTTTTCCTGTAACAGGAACGTCTATAAATACGGAGAGGTGCAAAGCCTGGGAGAATAGGTTGGCAATTGGTCGAGTGAAGGTGCCGAGATTGACTGAGTGAGAAGCGGTCTGAATCTGACGGAAGCTGTCGGAGTCAGTGCAAAGTATTACTTTGGAGATTTGTCCGTAGTGTGAACAAGTAAGCTGGTGAGCTAAACGTTGTTGAAAGAGCTGTGTGACTGTTATTACAAGTGCGCGTCTGTATCTATGTTGCTGAACAGTGCAAATGCTATTTTTGTTCCTGTTGTGTCGCAAATCTGTACCAGTGCCATGTTTCCTGATTGTTCTATGAACCTGTCCAAATTTTACTATCTGTGTTCGCCCTCTACTGAATATTTGTCATTATCCTCCGTATTGGACTGATTTCACCAGTACATCCACACGGGACGAAAATTTTTGTAACAATATTCTTCCCGATTTGCCATATTTTTTAGAGGACATCGATAACATCTTGCAGTGATGGGCAGTATCATCCTTTGCAAAATTTTTTTTATTGCATATAAAGCAACACGAATTCAAGTCTTGCAGATATCTTTCTTTATGCATGAAACTGTGAACGGAAACGGGGGAGTACCTCAGAGATTGCACATTGAACGGTTTCCAACTGGATGATTGCCGTATGCGTAATGATGTGTTGGAAATGTATGAAATCCGTAGGACTCGACATTCTGACGTTCTTTTTCGTATATACTCATTAAAATGTCTGTTACATTTGACCTGGCTTGTCATAAATTTCAAATTTTTCTTAGTTTCCTACATTTAAACGAGGAATTTCTGTGCAATTGTTCTAGAACATACTTGTCCAGTCTTGCATTATGACAGTTAGAACTAGCTTACACATCTGTCAATTATGTAGACCCTTGATTTCATTAAATGAATTCAACATATGTCTTCAAAGTGAACACAAAGCGATCTATATAATCTTGAAAATTATAATAGCGTTCAAAATGAAAGCTGAAATCGTGGGAATCGGAAATTAAAGTAAACAGTTTTACGCATTTTGACATGGAGGCTAAACGGGATAGCTGCAATCTGCGGCATTCAACAGAAATAAAAATTTCATCCTTTTATCTTTTCACTAGACTTCTACAAAAACGTTTCTGGACAATTCAGTATCATGATTTATTTTTATCACCCTTATTTGGAAGCTCGTCTAAAAATGAGCTGCTATTTTCAAATATAAAACACATATAGAATCAAATTGTCTGGTAATCCTTGAGAAATTCAACTATTTCTATCGATCCGAATATTATTAATTAAAAACATTAGCGCCTCAAAAACTATGTCAAATATTTCACTAAGCTCATGTTAATGGCTAAACTGTACATTTATTGGTAATAAAAATTAGTAAGTTTAAATTATTGCTCTATATCAATTTCTTTCTTTTTGTTCATCAGCTATTGCTTTTGTTAATGAATTTTATGTGTGTCCTAAACAACTCGTCTTATCCCAATGTGACCAGGGAAATTAAAATATTAAGACACCCCTCATCGAGAGCTAAAACATTCCTTGGGTTCCCTCTACAGTAAGGTAAATATTTTTTTGAAAATCCTGTTGTGCAAATAAGAAATGTCTGGCTATCAGTTTAAAGAAATTTGTGCCCTGACTATGGCATTATATATTCAATCATGGGAAAAAAAAACTTAAGTTAGGAAACGTAACAATATAATTATAAAGTACAGCAGTTCGTGCTATTTTGTTCATTTTGATTCGTGGAATAGAACACCGCACAAAGAAACAAAATATCAAAAATGTTGACAACTGGATAGTCAAAAGATACGAATGCCTCTGAAATGTAACACAGCTGTGTATTTTGTCGAGCGAACTGTTGAAAATAGCACAAAAAAAAAAAGCTTTTCAAAAGGTTAAAGGCCTCTCATTATCCACGCATTTTTTGGATATTGTGAGAAAAAAAAATAGACATAGCAATACGATTCTTTTCCTAAGCAGATTATTCATACAATTACAAGTCGGTTGAAATGCCGGTGAAAGCTGATGATTCCACAAGAGCTGTTGTTACGAATGTTATTCTAACAAAGATTATATCAAAAATAAAGAAGTACTTAAATCTGCGGCTTTCAAGTTGTTGAGTGCGCCATTAGTCACACCATGTTCCTTTATTTATTTTCCACTGATACTATCTCTCGTTTTCTTGTTAAATGATACCAGCGCCATCTCTTGGCAAACAAATGGTGTAATACTGTTCAATTTATTACATAAGAGAATTCGGATACTTTTTTACTCCAAAGTTTTATACAGAAGATGCAGTTAGTTTTAACATTTTCTTTGTTTTAAGATCTAACATTTAAGGCAATTGAGATGCTGAAAGGATTTAAAATTTGCATTTGTTTTATTTTGCTGTTAAAAATTGAGAGCCTTTTTCTGAATCTGTAGGTGTATTATTTACAAGAATTTGATAAGTGGAATGTATTCAAATTGAAATTTTGAAATTGTAAACCAACGCGGCACGCCACGCAGAAAAATACCTGTATTTGCGTTTTTTCTCAACATATTTTTTTAGGATTATGGTACAATTTCCTTTTCTACTACTCTACCCACAGCTGATATTTTCCTCATTATGGGATGAGTCTATTTCGTATGCAGTAAACATAATTTTTCTCTCATGAACACTACGCATGATTTAAGATTTGCACAAAAATAATGGAAAATTCGATTCTTACTATTTAAAAAGTTTTAAACTTTATAAAATGAATATTTGAAATTATAATTATGTTTATTTGTTTGGAATATTATGTTTATAAATTCTCTGAAAATTTTTAAAGTTTTTGATGCTTTAGGTTTTAAGCAAGATGTAACTTACAAATGTAAATATGACCATTGATTACTAATTGTTCTTACATAATTATTCAGGGCTCTAAATGTGATTTTCTTTGCATCCACAGATACTTAAATGTATAGATATTTCAGTGTTAATGCTTTCGTCTACCCGCCATTTTGATTTCGTGGATGTAATGTTGATCCTATGAAATTTCGACTTAAACTCTCACATATTTACTATTTGATCTATTTGAATGCATTGAAGTGCATCTGAAAGAGCAAAAATAATGAATATTTCTGTGGAATAACTTTTTTCATCCGATTTTTAAAAATATTTAAAAAATTTTTTAAAGACCTGAAAACTCGCAAATAAATCGTTAAAATAGGGATAAAAATATTTTTAAAAATCAAAGGGAAAAGGTGATTCCACAGAAACATTCATTAATTTTTGCTCTTTCAGATGCACCCCAATGAATTCAAATAAATCAAATAGTAAATATGTGAGAATTAAAAGTCGAAATTCCATAGGATTAACATTACGCCCACGAAATCAAAATGGCGGGTAGACGGGAGCCTTAAAAATATTTTCCATAGCTTTTAATTAAAAAAAAAAGTGTGGATTATTTAACCTTGGAATAAAATATTCTCATTTTTTACCTGTCAAAGGCGTCTCAGTTGCCTCAAGGCTCCCGTCTACCAGCCATTTGATTTTGTGAACATAATGTTAATACTATGGAATTTCTACTACTGTCCTCAAATTTATACTATTTTATCTATTTGAATGCAAAAAAGTGCAAAACTGCAAAAAATAATGAAGAATACTGCGTAATTATATTTTCCCTCCGAATTTTTTTTTAAAAAAATTGTTATGACTATGTTAATGATTCGTTTGTGGATTTTCCGGACTTTAAAAATTATTTTAAAATATTTAAAGCCCGGAAAAAATTATTTTAAAACATTTTTAAAAACCGAGGGATAAAATGTAATTCCTCAGAAACCTTCATTATTTTTTGTTCTTTTGGATGCACCTTTCTGTATTCAAATAGATAAGGTGGTATAAATTTGAGGACGGTGGTAAAAATTACATAGGATCAACATGACGTTCACGAAATTACGTTGGCCGCTAGAGGGCAGTCTTAAAGAGGGCTAAATATTGTTTTCTAACCTGTCTTCACGGTAGGTGGTACAGAGCTGGACTGATGTGTCATGAAGATCCAGGTTTGATCCTAACTGAGAGTCGCTTGAGGTAATGTTTTCTTCAAAAGTAAGAAATATATATATAGTGTTTGACTATCTACAATCAGGTCGCCTAAAAGAATGAGAATGAAAGTTATTTAGGTGATAAAAGTTCTTTTTTGTTTCACTGCTCGTGGTTAGTAAAACACGATTTGAGACGACAGAGGTTTATTTCTATTTATTGTAATATTTAGAAGATAAATATTACAATAAATGGAAGGAGATAAATAAATCCCATAATAATTTTGTAATAATTCTTTTTAATAAGATTATTGTTTAATTAACTTTTAGAGAAAAACAGAAATTTTTTAAAATGTTACGTTTGCAAACTAAAAATTCGATATATATTGGTTTTGGGAAACAATTAGGTGACGTGTCTTATGAACCTTTAATTATGCTTGTAAAAATGAGGGACAAGTGTATTTTTTCCTTCCACTTCTCTCTGATGTATTGCATTTTCCCGTTTGTTATTGTTTTAATGTTATCAGTTGCTGCCATCTGCTTTAACTGTAGTCGGCTTTATTTTCTTGAAAACATTAAAATTTTACTTTTCATCTTTTTGAACTGCGTATTATTTGAGTGTCAAGTTTATCATAATTTTTTTTAAATGAAAAATTCATTCTTTCGTATATGGGTGCGCGGGACAGATCTGGAGCCGGTGCGTTTTAGAACGATTTCGTTTGTTGCGTTTTGTTTATTACTTTCTAAATTTGTAACTTATTGTAACAAGTTAGGTATCACTTGGAAATAATATAACAAGTTATGTATTATATAAATCCAATATACAATGGTATATATCCCTATTGTGTGTAATATAGTTTGATATTCTATAACTCTTGGCACTTGATGGTGAGTAAGGGTTACCAGGATAACTGTTGTTATTTGTTACAAAACGGTTGAAATAAATAAAAAAAATTAATGAGAAAACAGTTGGGTTCTAAAATGCACGTGTCAAAGCTAACAAAATTTGGTTTTGGGGAAATCTAAATGAGTAAATTACATAGATGCATATTAATACAAAACATCGTTGAAAGAAATACTAAAAACAATCCAATTCAACGATATGTATTCCATTTCTATGTACATTTAACGAAAGTTATTAATTTCCAGAGATTTCAAATGTATATACGAATCTTGATTGAAAATCAATGCCTCCATGACTGTAGCGTTTTTATTTCTTACTTGATCTTCTGAATTCTTTTTTTTTTACCTTAAAGCTCCACGTGTCTTCTATGTAATGCGCTATTCACATTTCGTCTTAGCCTCTATCCCATCCATACACTTGTTCCTTCGAGTTACTATTCGGATAAACCAGTCGGAGAAATATTGATGGTTGCTGCCGTAAAAGCCTGCCATTAAGCTGCCACTATAGCCTGGTTGTCGACATCAGACTTTAATGGCAGATTTAACATCACTGCCTTAACCAAAGTGTTGTCCCTTGAGGTATTTCATCTTTTCGAAGAAGCAAAAGTTACGAGGCTATAGGTCTGGGTTGTAACTCTCAGCTGTCAGACTTTGGACAAAGGAAACAACTGTACAAAGTAGAAGTCACACATTAGCTTTGTGTTATAAAGTATTGTGAATATTGGAGTAATATAATAAAATAAAAAATTGTGAACATAAAGACATTACTTTTCAGTCAAGCCTCGTATATGACTCACGATGGTGACATCACTCACTACAACAAAATGGCTGCCGTGTGTGATGAGATTATTGGTTAAAGTGGAGCTAAAACGTTATTAGTGTATTTTTTCCTCAAAAGTTTTTGAATATCTTTTTTATTTATTACCTTTGGAGTGATTTTTTTTAAATAGACGCATATTAAAATTCATATAAAATAGTTTCAGAGTTTCAAATTGAAGAAACCAAAAGGGGAAACAAAGTAGAAATTTTCACGTAATAGGAAATATAAGAAAAATTTCATGTTTTATCAAAGAAAAGTAAGTATATTAATTTACAAAGAATATGAGCTGAATATAGAATGAAACATTAAAATTAAAGTAGGTTGGTTGTTAGATATATTTCTGTAAAAGGGGGGCGGGAATGCAGTGAAATAACTTATGGGGTATATATTAATTAATTATTATTGATTTCTTGATCTGTTTTTAAATTTATATTTTTTGTTGCAGATTCATCCCATCCAATGGAATATGTTACCCACAGACCAACATAGCGTTCCTGAAGACACACAAATGTGCCGGATCGTCGATACAAAACATTCTTATGCGCTATGGCGACAAACACAAACTGAACTTTGTGATGCCAAAAACTGGCAACTACCTAGGCCACCCAACTCCATTTAGTCGGACTATGGTGAACCGACATCATTCTTTCACCTACAACATTCTCGCGCATCACACCAGGTTAGATTACAAAGAAGTGCGAGCGGTGATGCCGAGCAACACCATTTTCATAACCATCGTTCGAGATCCCATTCAGATATTCGAATCATCTTTCTCCTATTACAGCTTCGACAAGCTGTTCAAATGTGATATTCATAAGTTCATCAAGTACCTACCAAAGTTTAGCAACAAGTTCCTGTCCAGGCGATTCAGGGGCAAATTTGGTGCCAACCAGATGTTCTTCGATCTCGGTGGCGATCCCGCAGTATTCAGGAACACGACGCAAATACTTCAATATTTGGACAAGTTGGAATCCTGGTTCCATCTGGTTCTGGTGGCAGAACGAATGGAAGAATCGCTTGTGCTGCTGAGGCATCTTCTGTGCTGGGACATCGACGATGTCGTCGCCTTCAAGTTGAACGCTCGAAATCCGATTTACAAGAGCAACCTGACTGACACAGAAAAGCAGAGGCTTCTGAAACTGAATTACGCCGATGCTTTGTTGTACGATCGCTTCGTGAGAAAATTCGACAGGGAAGTGGAGGCTTTCGGTCGTGAAAGAATGGAAGCCGAAACTGCTGAATTGAGGAAAAGGACACTAGAGTGGTATGAACTGTGTGTGGAGGGTGAAAAACCTTCTACAAAAAGAATCAAACCTAAACATTATTACAACCCTAGGGTTATGACGTTCCAAACATGGAATAATGTTACTAACAGCACGTGTACTACTATGACTATAGAGGAACTTGTATACACTGATCAACTTCGTCGTAGACAAATGGCTGCCTTTCCTTTAAGTTTTAAACCGTCTGTGATAAAACTACAAAACAAAAGCTTAACAAAAATTAATTAACACTACAAATCTATAGTCATGCTTTTAATGTTATTTTATTTTAAGGAATTTTAAATGTTAAATAAATCAAATATGCTTTTACTATTATATTATTTCGTTGTTGTGTTGTACCTGAATTTTTTTTTATAGTGTTGAATTTATTTCTTATGTTTTTATTTGAAGTTTTATCATATCCATGGTTGTTTATTTGTTTACAAATTGTGCAAAGTTTTAAAAAATCAATGGCACTAAATATCCGAACTGCTCCTCGTTAGTAAAAGAGGAAAGAACTCGTATTTTTGAAGAAAGACTATTTTTAGAATTCTAAAGGTATTTCATTTCAGGATAATTAACATCAAAAAGAAGGAAACTAATACTAAATAGCTATCAGAATAATATAAATTACGATTTTAGATTTGAGTACTTTAGTTGTTTTGGAACAGAATCATATTTGACGCTATCAAACATTGTTTGCAACCGCATTGACAAATTCTGAGAAATATTTAGTGCTGTCATCGCACTCAAGTATAATTAGTTACGTGACAGGTATAATGATTTATTTTCACACGTTTTTAGATATGACGGTTATCTCTGAAAAAGTGTTACATCAAAATAAATAAAATAACCAAAGCTTCTTTTCTTATAGTTCTTATAAGCTTTTTCTCTTATACATCAAGTTGAATCGAATGAATAATAAAAAAAAAATTGCTCAAATTGTCCATCGTGCCTGAAATTTTGTGTGGACGTGTATATACATATCAAACCTCATAAGAGTAAAATTAATCTCTGTGAATGTTTAACTATTTATATAAGTAATATAAAAAATGTTTTAAACACTTATATGATTAATTTGGCTCCGTACGCAAACCTCTCAAACTCCCCGTTTGAGAGGATTTTTGGGCTATGACTCATTTCGAGTGGATCAATTTCCCTCATTCTACAAGTCAATGTAGAATTAAGGGTTGTGAGAGTCCAGAACTCGGAAACATTTTGCTGCGAGCTTTATTCAACATACTGCCGGTGATAATATTAAATTTAGTATCTCGGTTCTCCGATCCTTCGCCTAATCAGAGAGAATTTGCGACTTTACTCAAATCCAATGGCGAATCCTCTGGATATTCTTGTATAAGTGCATAAAATATCCTATATATCCATGACATAATTTATTTGTTAAATTTTGTACTATTTATTTTAGTGTTTTTGACTGTATCAGGAAAATATAACTGTTTAATTCTAGAGATCAAAGTTGAAAAAACCCTTATAAGTTTCAAAAAACAAAACTTTTGGATGTTTGTTTCTCCGCGTATCGAAACATATTGTCTTGTAAGAGTTTCAACTTTAACCACTTTTCCATGGCCAAAATTTTAGCTTGCAAGAGGGGATCAAAAAGTAACTGTTTTCGACGACAGAGGGCCTTTGCTAAGGCAGGTTGGTATTGCCATTGTGTTCTATCACCTGTTAAGTGGAACCAAAAGAAATTTCATGAGTTTGTCTTGATTTAGACGCCATTTGCAGCCAAATCAAAATTTAAATAGTACCATGCTTAGTTGTTATAATTTTGCTTCGAGTTATGACCATCAATGAGTTGCTTCCGGCGAATCTGCTCCAAAGAAGGCGAAGATGGTTTCATTGACTGGAAAATTTACGGCAACAATTTTTGAGAACGAAAGCTGTTATATTCACAGAATTATGAGAAGAAAGAAAAGCAATAAATGTTTTCTTTTCCACAGAGTTACCCCATTCCTATCTAGTGTTTCTAATACCCGATTTCCCATTCATAACATGGGGACTTTTTGATTTCGCACTTGCTTATCACTTGTCTGTTCTCTAAGTGCGATAAAATTGGGCGAAATTTAAGCATTTATTTCCTTATGAGTATGATGGCGAATAAATTTGCAGTCGATAGACTTGTATAATAAAGAAATAGATTTAATAGATAATAAATGCTTGAAAATTATCTTTCTTTCGATTCGCTAGTACAATAATCCTAATAATATAATCGATTGCGATGGCAGGAAGAAACAAATTGAATATCAAACTACCATTAGAAACTTACTTCTTATTAATTTTAAAATTATAAGAAACAGTTCCATTTCCAGATACATATTTCCAAAATTGTGTTGCGAATATTAATATACATTCAGAACATTAAAAATAGCACACCTAGAAGGGAGCTTAAAATTGAAAAGAAATTTAATACATATAATGATATAGATGAGAGGATTCACTTGATCCCAAAATCAAGACATTTAAACAGATACAGTGTGTACAATTTGTCATACGCGGTGCAACTTAAATAGCGCTTCGGACCATCTCTTGCTGCAATGCATGCCGCATTACGGTTCGGGATTGAGATGATTAGACGTCGGATGAAGTCTTGAGGCGGATAAACCCACAAATCTTTGAACAGTCCCTTCGAAATCATGTACAAAGTGACGCGGTGGCATTTGGCATTTCAGCTGGTCCCACAAATGCTCAACAGGGGACATGTCCGAGAAGCGGGCCGGCCATGGAAGAAGAGTTTGAACATGACCTAGAAAGTCTTGAGCTATTCGAGCTATATGCGAAAGAGCACTTTTCTTGCTCAAAAATTGCCCCCTAAAAACTTTAGAAAGGTTCTACGTGGGATCAAATAATGTCATTATCATAGCGCTAGCCCGTTAAGGTTCCACATACCACAATTAGAGCGGACCGGCTATCATGGGCTATGGCTCTCCAGACCTTAGGCCTGCTGAGCATGCAATTGTCACGCAACAGCGTGGGTGGAATTGTACCTTTCACCAGGGGGCCTTTGCACCCGTATGCGGTTATCATCTATCTCCCAAATGAACCCTGATTCATCATTAAACACAACGTTTTGCCAAACTGTGGTATTCCACGTTGCTTTGGCTTGGCGCCACTATAGACGGAGTCGCTGATATTTACGAAAAAAGTGTATACGAAAGAGTCGTTTGGATTGCTGCAAGGTGTCTGGAAATGGTTTGTGGAACAACTAGCAGCCCTACATCGGATTGTATTGTAGAACGAGTCACTATAGGATCCACGAGCGCTTCCAAAATGATTCTTGTGCCTCATCGAAATCTTGATCTCTCCAGACCCACGTGGATACCATCTCGTGTCTACTGCACACTCCAGCGAGCAACGTGATGCGTCGACCAGCCTGCAGTTCTCATGCCGATGATCAGGCGACTCTCAAGCTCGTTTAACTATGCGAAACGTCTTCTCACAAGACATTCTTTGCTTATTTATGCCCCCCTATAATCGGCATGTGATCATTACGTTTATGAATGTTCACTGTGCGCGCGCGCCGGTTTATATAAGACCCACTTCCTGATTGCAGCACTACTGCAAGGTATATGGTCCTGCGCATTGGCACCAAACTTGGATCATTCTCATATCAGACATCATTCAACTACTTTGCAAAGTTTTGCATTGTAGCTCTCTTCCTTCTTGGTGCACTGTTTTCAATTTAATGTAAATGTGCATTTAAATTATTTGATCTGCAGACGATATTTTTATAGAGATTCCTTGGTGAATCAATCATCTCATTTCACAAAATATATCAAATCGAAATACGGTAGTACCTCCCAATAAGGGACCAGATATTTTATCTCTTAAATACAGGTGTCCCTTCTTCAGAGATTTTCGCATTCTAAAATGTAACTTAATTAAAAATTCAGGTTGTATCAAGTTTTAAATAAATTAAATGTAAATAAATAACACAATCAAACGTAGGTTTTATCTGAATTTGAAGTTAATGAAAAAAAAAATTCTATAATAGTTTAATTATTTAAAAATGTATGAAATGAACAATAGAGGTTTGTACTTGCAGAAATTTATTAAAAATAAACCGTTACACGGATTTGATTGAAAGTCTTTGCATTGCAAACATTTTTCCCTCTAAAAATTTTCCATATAAAGCCACTGATGATTTTAAGTTCACTGTTACTAACAGTTATCATGAGTCTTTTTTAATTGGGAGGTGTATTTTTAGACATTTGTATAGTTTTTCATATCAGACTTTTCGTCTGGCTCTTATTCGTCTTCCTCGTTACTTTCAAGCTATTTTTGTGAAAGCTCACATCATCAACTACTGTTCAAATAAAAGATTTTATGTCATCATAGGTGTCTTCAATACACATGTTTTCATCGATTTCTAAATATTCTTGCATTTGAGCACTGATTTAACAAGTTCATCTAAATCATTTTCATCATTAGTAAATTTCATTGATTGCACTCGAAATTGGGAGTCTTAAAATCTGCTTTCTTAAAAAGCTTGTTTCCCATTGGTGCCTGTCTTGTATCGCCTTACAACTTGATAACACTGTTTTCTTCCCCCATTGAGAACTGGTGCAAGAATAACTGGATTTTGAATACTATGAATGGAAAATATCATTTTGATTTCACCACAGTTTTCTTTTCTCCAATATATTGTTCCCCGTTTCCTTACCGAAAAGTAGTTTTCAAAAGAGAGAGAGATCAACTTCCCCTCCCCCCAATTTTATTGTTTCTTTGTTTCAAAGTATCTTTCACTGAGTACAAACTTGCCTTTGAAATCTCAAAAGATTATTCACAAGGAGTATTTCAATTTTTATTTACTTCTCTTCCTCTATATTCTTCTTTAAGAGGAAGAGAAGTCACAGAATCTTTCTGTGCACCTTAATAAGATGTAAATATATTAAGGTCCCTATTCAAAGGAACCGGGATCAATAGAATTGTCCCATAAATAAAGGTGTCTTTTCCAGGAGGTACTAATGTATTACATGTAGGCTGGTCATTTACTGATGACACAGTGCTCTTTTTTTTATTTATTATTCTTTTACAACAATACTTTTTTTTTTTCCTTTTTCAAAATCTTTCTCCAGATTAATAAAATATTATACTAAAAAGCTTTATTACGGTGTAATATTCAAATATATTTAATGGTGTGGAAAGAGACGGTTGTTTCTTTAAAATTGCTGAAAAAATTTGTTATAAAAGCGTCGATCAAATTGCCTATTTAAAATAAGGATAAATATATTTCTTAAAACGTTTTTCTGAATTTCACTTGGTGTGTGTGAGTGTGTGTGTGTATCATCAAATTTTCGATCGTTAATTTAACCAACTTCCCATCAAGCTAGAGCTCTGAAACTTTGGGAATCGTTCTTACTCGCCTAACAATGCAATATTTAGACATTTGCGACAAGTTTTAACTAATATTTTCTTTAATAATGCAGTTTATCCCAACCACTTGGCGCGATTTCAAAAATTGGCACCAAACTTGGCGATTTTTTTTGGCTGAACTTTAAGTCCGTAAAATGGAACAGGGTAGCCACATTTGGCAAAATACCGCCAAGTAATTCCTGTCTCCAAGAGTGGTTTGACTAAACTGTATTCCAACCATTTAATTTACCGGATTAATTAATTTTAGTTAGTTTTAACGTTTTTATGTATTTCACTTGGTGTGTGTCTGTCTGTGTGTGTATCAGTGTGTCATCAAATTTTCTATCGTTAATTTAACCAACTTCCCAGCAAGCTAGAGTTCTGAAATCTTAGGAACCGTTCTTACCCGCCTAACAATGCAATATTTAGATATTTGTGACCAATTTTAACTAATATTTCAATAATTTTTGTTATAAACTTTGCCACCATATAAAAACGTTGTTTTTAAAAACGTTGTTTTTTATCTCGAATTATTTAATGGTTAAACCTATATTTGATTAAATATTACGTTTCTTTTGTTTCATTTTATTTTTATTTTGTATTATTAATATTAATTTTTGTTGCTGAAGTGCTGCAAAAAAATATAAATTTTTTTTTGTTTCTCTCTTTCACGTAGGCAGAAGCGTTCCTAGATTTGTAATTCAATATTCACTTCTTTTCTATTGATGGCAAAGCACTTATGTCTTTCCATGACCTGAACATATTTTCTGTGAACCTCAATTTTGCCATTGTTTGTTGTAATTCCTATTTAAGACGAAGAAATATAAGTCAATTAAATTATTTTTAACTCCATAACTTTGTCACAAGGAAATAAAGATCTACAATTTGAAGAGCTTCTCTTCACTGTGTTTTCGCTCAGCACGGCGATGGCCTAAGTTATGCAATTCCTACTACCTTTAAATTAATTTGTCTTCTCATCTTGATTTAGATAATTTAAGGCAATAAATTAAAGATTTCCTCGTAATTAAATTAAAGAATTTGCCCATTGATATCAGTGGTGAAATTAATCTCGAAATCGTACTTGTAAATTGCTTACAAAATTTCAAATTTAATGAATGATGTGATAACATTGTCTCCCAAAATTTTTTTCGAAAGAAAAGCTTAATTATTTTGTTTTCTTTTCATAATGTAGACACTTTTAGATGTTCACATTTTTCATTGAAGCCTTTCTATGTGTTTATTACTATCGTTAAAATATGTATTTAAGAAGGTTTTTGTACCAAACAAACTCTAACAACAGTGAAGAGCATGAACTTATGGTATCTGTCATATGACCCTGACGTAACATGAATAGAGCCTATGAATCGATATTTGCTATTCATGACTGGCTGAAAAATCCTATTCTGGCCCACGGCGACAGAAAACAAAAATATAATCAAAAGAGCCTTTTTCAAATGCGAAATTGGACTGACACTAATATTTGATAGGGTTGCATTACATTGGTTGCCGATTTGGCGCACTTATCGTGCTCTCTTACCTCCAATTTGTGTTCCATCGCCAAAGCGGGGCCTGAATTGGGCCTACCAAATCTGCCAATATCGATACTAAATTTGAATCACAGTCAGATGACAAGTTAGACATCCAAGTTGGCACACCATGGCCATACATGTCTGCGTGATGACCTTGAGTCACGACGTGTACTTCACGCGCATCAGCCTAAGCTCCATAATTCTATTTCCAACGCACATCACCAAACCAGTGTGTGTTAATAGATACATAATGATGTTGCAATTTATACAAATTCTCGAAAACAATATCAAACCGATTTACATTTTTAAAAATTAGTTTTAGATTTAACATTTATTTAAAAAAAATGCATGTTTCAGTGAGATACATGTCTTGATACACTCTTCTGTACACGTGTTCGCTATGTGAAAAAACTAGGATTTGATAAACATGCAAAAGTTGGATTTTTCTTTGAAACTTTATCAACTATTTTTTTCTAATTGGTATAAATCTAATTAATATTTATCATTCATTCTTGATTGACCTTCATTTATGAAATGAAACAATCACACTCTATGGAAGATGAATTTGAAGCCCGTTTCTATCAATACGCCAATTTCAATAATCCAAAAAAGGATGGAAAAATTACGTTAAACAACATCGACTTTTGGTTGAAGGAGGCAAGAATCCTGAACATAAGTGGTGGAATAACTCAAATTGACACCTCCGAAATATTTTCGAATACAGCTAAAAATGGAAATCGATTGACTTTCGAAGGATTCAAAAAATTTGTTCAAACTCTAGCTAGTAATAAAAAGATGGAAGTTCACGAATTGATCGACCAGCTTGTACGAACAAGAAATCCTAATATAGGCAGTCAAATTCATTTGTAAATAGGACTAATGATGCAGTTCATATAAGTATGTCAAAAACAGATATGGAATATAAAAATAATTAGATGAATTTGTTTCTACTTTAAAAAAGACTTAAGAGAACTATGACGAAGCTGGTAATGATACTTAGTAGAAAAACGAAAAATTAAAAGAAGAGAGTAGAAACTATAAATGGATAGAAATTGTATTTGAAATCAAATTTTTTAACTAAATGTTTAATTAAAAAAGATTAAAGTACTGTACAATAAAGGTACAATACCCATTAATTTGTTTAATACTCGTAGATTTTTCTTAAAAACTTTATGTGGAAGGCGAATAAGTTTACTATTTGGCGATTAAGTTTTCTAGGTGATAAGGGCGCCAATGTTCACATACCAAGTTCATTTTGCTACCAAGGTGAATTTCCGTCTCCAGATCTCAAAATAGAAGAATGCTTCAAAAACATAAACGTGCCAAGCAGAGGAGGTAAGCTGCGGTCACCAGCCTTGGGCCTCTTGAATCTCTAAATTCATAATTTTGAATCCCTTCACTGTATTGGGCTGCTCGTCAACTCATGACTCAAAGGTCAGAGACGGGCATAGGGTAAAAAAATAATTTTGAATCCCGTGGTCCACTAATATGAGTTTATTATTAGGTAAAAATACATTAGTTAAATATGGTTCAAATCAGGAATAGGGTGTCCTCTAGGAGATTGGCGACTTTTGGGAGCGATAATTGACGATTTAGGTCATGGTAACCCTAAGCATACTCAATGCTTAAGTCACGCACGTTTGGCAACCTATCTAGGAAGTCACCAAGTTTCATCGCTAATCTCCCAGGGGACACCCTATTCCCGATTTGAACCGTAATATTAATATATTCCATTTTATTCATACAAAATTCTGCTATTTCATGTAACAAAATTATAAATGCTTATCAAGCCACTATACAATTTTGGAAATTTCTTCAAATGGGATATAATTATTATGAAATTTCGTTTCAGTAATAATTTAAGTATTACACATTTTTAGAGCAATGCTTGCTCCTACTTGTTTGAAATAAGTTTATGAATTTTTGTCTCTAATGACGTTACTGCATCACAGAAGACATCTCCAAGCTTAGAATATGACTAATTGAGATGACACGTGGTCTTTTCGCACAAATATGTTGTTGAAAACTGAATCAAAATTTTCCTTGATTTTTCATACAGCACTAGATATTCACTTTTTATGGACAGAAATAAGGGGAGGGGGTGACTGAAATTTAGCTTTGATATTGTCGTCAGATGTTAGATCGATGTGGCATTCTTTTTTTCATGGTTGCTGTCTTCAAGATCTATTGCAAATGATACTATTATGTACATAATTTGCCATGTATTGATAATAACGATCAAAAGACTTTGAGAGTCATTGTAAATTCTGTTGAACAATGATTACTATCTGTTTGTGAAGATTCTCCTTAATGTATCCAAAATTTGAAAATATTTGCAGAGTCTCTTCAAGGTAGGTTTATTAGCAACAATTTCAAAATCGTCTGCTTCCATCCTTCTTTAGATATAACTCCTTAGTTGTATCCAAGGAAAACAACATAAAAGTCGCCCTATTAAGTACTATGAAGGGGGAAATACTCTGATTATGATAGCATTTGTATCGTTTTCAAATGAAAGAGAAAACAAGAGCATTTTTTTAAATCTGAAAACCGATCTTTTGACCAAGCTGTTGCAGCGGATCAACCTATCGAGAATGACTTTATTGTTAATGAAGGCTCTAAATCCCCTGCGCCAGATTCTTGAATTCAGGTATCAAACCGTAAAATGTTCAGATCGCTACAAGCCATAGTCGATTTGAGAAATCTGTAAAGAGACCTGACTTGTGAGTGACCGCCAATAGGATTAAATTTGAGCTTTTTCTTACAATTCAAGGTGGGAGAAGATATCACAATGCCAAATCATATGCAGGAATGTAAATTTGAACTGAATTGAACGAACTTGCTTGACCTTGAAAAGTTTCATTGAAAATATACGAATCAACAGAACTCTGCTTTAAGCTGAAGCTTGTTATGCCTTCAGAATACTGCATAACAAATGTCTTTTCCAACATCTGGATGACTGTTTCAGCCCATATAGTGGTTTCTTGAGTTGATACACTAAATTTTTGTTATAGTTCAAAACTGAAGGAGATTTCCATAAAGAAAGGTAGTTTTTACATCGATTGCATAACTTCTCATTTTCACTGGGCTGCTATTGCTAATATGGTTCTTGATAATATCAAACCGTGATGCTGAGGGAAATGTTTCTTCATAGTCCTCTCCCTTCACTTGGGAAAACATTTGGCAAAACCGGGTCTTATAGATATCAGTTTTTCCATTAAGAAGATATTTTCGAATACCCATTTCGAAACAATGTATTGTTTCTGGTGAAGGTACAAGATCCCATGTGTCATTTTTCTTCAGATAATTTAATTCTGAATTTATTGCCATTTTCCAATATTCAGATTGAGGGTTGTTAATCGCACTTTATACGTTTCGAGTGTAATGATGTCTTCCACATTAATTTCATAACATACAGGAACCTTTTATGGTGAGTACAGGATGAATGCTATAATGATCATTTACGTTTGAACTAGAAGGATTGTTGATTATTTTATGAAGTGAATTACTCAAAGAATCTTTGTCATTCACATCATCATCAAAATTAGGATCAGGTATATTAATGTTGGTGGCGAGGCTCTTGAGTTAGTGTTTTCTTCATTACAAAATGTATTTCTTGACATTTTGATAGATTTTGTGACCGGATCAAATAGATAACAATTTTTAGATTCTTTCCCATACCCAACAAATTTCAATTTCTTGCTTTTTTGTTCTAATTCCTTTCATCGGACATGAGGCATATACATATCAGATTCTGATAAAAATATTTTTAAGTGACCAAGTGAAGCATATTGTCCTGTTCACAACTGATCAAGTGTAGTTCCTGGAGCATTGCTTGTAGAAATTCTGTTTAAAATATAAACAGCTGTATTTATTGCTTCTGCCTATACTTACAGAGGAAGTTTTTTGGTATACATTATGAATGGAACATTTCCATTATTATGTGCCTGTCTTTTTCAGATCTTCCATTCTGTTCAGGAGTACAAGGAGCTGTTGCTTCTAACTGGATGCCCTTTTTGATCAGAAAATCTTTGTAGTGTGAATTTTCAAATTCTATTCCTGTATTAGTTCCGAGTGCTTTGACTTCATATCCAAACTTATTTTAACAAAGTTGAACAAATTTCTTGAATGATTCTAGAGTATCACTTTTTATGCTTCAAAAATAAACTGCCCCTGTTATCATCTTTCATCGTCATAAAATAATTGGTTAATCCTACTAACTGAGTGGACATGGTATCACATATAGAATTGATAAGTCAGGAGATAGAATTGATAAGTCACTGCATGTCAATTCTACAGGTTTGATAGTCTTGTATTTATGGGATTTGAATGATTATCTGTGTTGTTTGGAATACTGGTACCCTTTGCAGGAGAATTTGTCTTTCAAGTTTTCGATAAGACTAACTTCACAGAGAGAGTTTTCAGAAATAAAAGTCCAGTAATAGCACCCTCAATGAGAAAATTCCATTTCAGATTTGGAACATATAGGGTATTGTGTATTCCTCCCTTTAGCCATTCACCATGAATAAACTTTTGAATTTATATATTACCTCTTCCTTTGATATGTAATTCTAGATTATATATTATCTAGATGGATAACTTCATCGCCATTTAACTCATCAAAACTTTCAAAATAATTCATATTACAGGTCAAGGCAGCAGATGCACCATTATCCAAAATACATTGTTCTTAATAGTGTTTCTCCTACTTCACCATTAAATTCTCTGTAAACTAGGGTATCTCTGCTTATTTGTGGAACATCGTTGTTTATTTCTCAGGGCTTTGATCGGCATTCACGTGCATAATGATTTTTTATGCGATAGGAGTAGCAAATTATTTTAGTTTTACCTATACTTCATTTTGCCCAAATTACATTTCTGAAGTTTTTTCGTTGACAAGTGTCCTTACAGAGCTCAGGTCCTTATATTGCGGAGTCCTAACAGTAGCACGCAAAGACTTATTGAAATTTTTTTAAAAAAAAAACCTGAAAATAATGTCATCTTCAGCAACTTTGTCAAGTTCCTTAAAAACTCTTAACGGCCCGGAGGACTACAGGACTGACACCTGTATAACGCTTTGTTAGACAGCGCGATCACGGGACGAGACTAATGGTTTTAATTGCCTTGATTTGGTGCGTTGTCCGTTGACGCGATATGCAAAAGCGAATGCGACACTTTGTTTCCATAAATCAGTTGATTTTAAACAGCCGATCGAGATGCTAAGCTTTTTTTAAAATTTTCGTAAAATTTGATGTCACGGATCGTTTTTTAATTATTACTTTTACTATGCCCATGAGTAAATTTTTGTCACGAAAAGGAAAATTGGGAGATGATATTGCGATTCGTGATTTTAATACTGTTTGGGAAGAGCATTTTTCTTTTATTCAGCAAAATACTCCCAAGCCTATTTGTTTGACGTGCAGAAATTATGTAACAGTACCGAAAAAATTTAATCTGAACCGACATTTCAAACAACTGCAGAGTGATTTCAGTTCACAGGTGTGAACGGATTTTATCAATGAAAAAAAAAAAAAAAAAAAAAAAAAAAAGAAATCAATGGCTGGCCAGCAATCTGTGTTTCAGAAAAAAATTCACCAAATGGAAACTATGATGAAGATTCGCAGTAAAAAAACCATATTTTGACGGAGAAGAGATAAAAAGAAAAGTCTGTTAATATTTACTCAAAATGTCGGTGATATAAAATTTAAAAATATGGCCGATAAAACAGCTTTGTCTCGAAATACTGACATGAATCGTATAGATGACATGGGCCAAATGACGCACAAATTGTCTCTATTGATTTTGCAAATATTTTTCACAGGCTTTGGATGAAAGCTGTGACATCACAGACAATGCGCAATTAAACATATTTGTACGTTATACGAACGCTAATTTTGATATTGTGGGAGAACTTATTGATTTCCATCAACTAGGTTTAACTAAAGGCGACGACAATTTTAGATAACTTAAAAATGTAACTGAAGTTAACGAAGTAGATTGGACAAAATTAAATAGTGTTTGCACAAATGGAACGCCTTTCATTGTCGGCTGGATAAAAGGTTTTGTTACATTGATCTAAAAAAGAAGAAAAGTGTTTATGTACGCTGTAAATTGTTCATCAAGAAGATCTATGTGCCAAGAGCTTACATTTATCTTCTGTTGTTGATCCTGTTTCGCACTGTTTCAACAAAATACGAACTTGACCTCTCAATCGATGACGATTTCGAACACATTTTCTCTGAAGAAACGGAATAGGGCTGCGAGTTACTCCTTTATTGCAGTGTGCACTGGCTTTCCAAAGGAAGTCATACGCAATATTTTGAAATTTAAGGGAATGTGTTTTAAAATACATGGAAGAAAAAGCGATGAACTCTCCATTGTGTGGTTACTAGTGAAGAATGAAGATCGGCTATGAATATAGCCTTCCTATCCGATATGGAGGGATATTTAAATAATTTAATTTTGAGGTTACAGGGAAAAACTATATTTTTTTCTATCCTAGTTAGTCATATATATCTTCTGTGAGTAAAATAATGCTTTTTCGCTACGATTTTGGAGAAAAAGATTAACACATTTCACATTAAAGTAGGAAGTAGCTATTAAAACCAATAATGATCTCGGATCTATGATATATTTAAAAGTTTAAATATCCATTTTGCAGGATTCATTCAGTGCTAGATTTGATGACTTTCAAGGAAATAAAGATATTTTCACAAATTTGTTTTCTATTTCTTTATAAGACGTTAGTTGTTACCCACCTGTGCTCCATACTGAATTTATTGACATGCAGCACCCATACTACACTAAAAAGCAAATATAAGGAAATTATTTCAACTGCAGTGATCCAAATTATATTAGTTTTGTAAATTTATACCAACAAAGCGATTTTCCAAGCTTGCACGATTTGCTGCTGGATACTGTTGTAAATTTGGATCAACATGTGTTTGTGAAGAAATATTTTCTGTTATGAATATAATAATATAAAAATATGGTTCGAGTTTAACTGATATACATCTAAAAAACGAATTTTGTAAGCAACTTCAAGAACTAATCCTAATGTAGATGATTTGATAAGAAAATATTAATTCAAAAACCACGCTTTTATAGTACTGACACACAAAGTTACTTTGGATCAAATGCTTCCAATTATATTCACTTTCATTATATATCTAGTTTAACTGACTTTACTAACTAAACTGACTAAATTTTATAATGTTTTTATTGTTAAAATCTAACTCTCTGAATTTTTGTTTTATTACATTACATTATTACATTTTTCATTACTTTTTACATCTCCACAACTCAGACTTACATAAAAATAGATGTGCTGTATGCATAAACCTCGCCTTTGTGTGCAAAAAACTATTTCTTCTTTTTATGAATTATCTTATACATATAAAATAGCTGTTATTTATACCATTTTTCCATACAGTCCACTTGTAACCCAACGTTACATTTAACACATTGTTTTCTTATTTTTGTTTTGCACACTGTGCATTTTCTTTATTTTACTTCAAGAGTTCTTTCTAAGTAATGCTCTACTGGGTCCATCCTTACACTTTCGGGAACACGAGAGAAGGTCTATCGTGATTTTTAGGATTAGGAGATGCTCGCTGCAAATATGCTCGGGCGATATTTCGTCGAAATTCCAATAATGGCATGACTTTGCTAGCATGGAAATATAGTACTTTGTTGGCGTTTACAACTGTGTGTCGATTATGTTTGTAAAAATAGGAAAATACTAGTTTTTTCCACAAATTTTTATCTTGTATTTCTTAACATTCCATTTCAGTTTGTCAATACCTCCCATAAACTTATTTTAGCTACTTATGCAATACGGTTGATGTATTTTGTTTTATTTTTTCTCAGACTCGCGCTCGCGCGAACTATTGTAGATACTTTCAAAGAAATTAGGGTCAGTTACAGCGTCTTCTAATTCAGCAAGCGGGAAAAACTTCCTAGTACCCATCTTTCATCAAATAAAAGTAAACTCTATCAGAGAAAAAAAAAAAAAAACTTGATGTCAGCCATAATCCCCAAATATGTATCATTATAAAATGAACAATAAAATCATTTCAATAATAATAATAATAATAATAATAAAAAGACTGAGTAAATAACAGATCGTTACTATAACCTCTCAATTACATATTTATCTACAGTATCTCATTATAATATAAAAACCAAACCCAAAATATAATGCTTCAAATATGACAATTCTGTTCCGTTCGACTTACAGACGAATTTCAAATTTGTTCGCTCGTTGTAAAGAAACGAAGCACAGAGTACACACTATCTGCTACACACAATATTGGCTGATATATATTGAATGAAACTAATTTGTCAGACGTACCAAACATGCTTTTGGCGCCAAGTGGTGTGCATAAAATTCCAAAATCCCCAAATCGGGATCGTGGCAGCTAATGGGTTGATGCATAGTTTTCTTTTGAAATGCAGACAGACCAACTGATATATAGTTCAAGACGAATGTTAACTTTTTTTTGATGAAATGTAATTTTAATCCACATCTTGACGACGGAAAACAAAACAACGCCAAATCACGCCAAAGTCAAGGTTACATTGAAATACAAGTAGATTCTAATTGGATTGCATTGAAAGAGTTGCAGATTTGGCGCATTTATCACGCATTTTAACAACATATTTTTTTTTCAACCAAGGCTTAAACTAAAATAGAAACCAACCAGCATGTTCTAATAAGATGTTAAAATGTGGTATTTAAAATGAATTTAGGCAAAAACACTTTTTGGTGGAATTAACGCAGTATGCACCCGAATAGATATCATTTTTTTTTTTGGTGATAGGGATTTTCAATAATGCCGGTTTAATGCATATCGATTACCAAGATCCAAGATTCTAAATGTATACATCCTAAATGCTGTAATTTAATTTAGCAAAAAAAAAAAAAAAATCATGAATTTGGATTTGGAGTTATTCTGCATCTTGGACGTTTTGGTTTATCGTTCTATGGAAATATTTATTTTGATCTCCATTTTCTCTCTAGTTTTTCATTTTCTGGCCAATATGCAGTACACACCCAGACACCAAGTTTGTTTTCTTTCACCAACTTGATACATGCGTCATTTAAGCCTAATATGGCAATCGGCAGGCACGAAATTTGGTATGAAATTTTTCAAAACTAAAAAAAAAGGAAGACAGTCAGGGCTATACTGAAATCACACATGTCCACTGTTCTGGATTTAGTTAATGTGAATATTATGCTCACACTAAGCACATTGCAAAGTAAAAGTAAGTCACATTATTATAATTTTGGTACTTGTCTGTTATAGCTGCATCTAATGATGAATCGCCAAGCGATTAAGAAATTTCGCCAAGTATGTTGTATCAAAAATAGACTTCATCAGTTTGGCGACGATTTGGCGCAATCGTAATTTGACGGGCGCCGTTATAACAGACAAGCACCATAATTCTTAAGGATATCACAAATTGGTGGAAAAAAAAAATTCACAGCTTATTTCAGGGTAAAAATTAGGGATTATTTTCCATCACGTTTCAGCCATTTCACGTTTTTGAAATTGAAATTTTGTTTATTTTCATTTTTGGTATGTTTAAATCTTCAGCTTATAGGAGTGAGATTCATTAAAATTTTTAAGCTAACGCAGCTCTTTTGTTTTGGAATCCAGAAAGATAGAAAGTTAATCTTTTTCAGCTAGGTAACCAAGTTTTCTGAAGATACTATTCTTATATATCTCTAAATTATTTACAAAAATAAATTACTGCAAATTTTGTTAAAAATAATTCAAATATTCCGGACTCCCTTTATTCATTTTAACGCTTGGCTGAATGTAAATTATTATTTTTCATTTAATTTGCTGTTCGTTTCTATTTGAAGAAGGAATTTAAAAAAAAGAATAAATTGTAAGTAACACTTTAATTTCTTTTATTATAATGAAATTTGTGCATGAAACAAAATTTAAGTACCGATAAAATTAGTTATATATGTATTAATGTTTCCTTTTTCTAAATTCAATTTCTAGATTATTGCGAATGTAAATTGGGTGCATGTTTAAAATACCGTCGACTGTGTTCTAGAAAAGTGTAGCCATGCAATGTTTGGACTGGTGTCAATGGTTGGACATTGGCTCCAGTGGTTAATGGTGAACTTTCGTCAATACGCCAACTTTCATGGTCGACGAGAGTTTACACATGTACTGAATGTTTTTAACCGAATTAATTTCGGTTAAAGTGAAGTATCGGATGCACCTTAGCGACTAGCAATTTTCGGGTGCTATAACGATTTCAGTAACTTTTCCGTTAAAGGGGGGCGTTGGTGATGGTTAATTTTTTTTTCGTCAATGCGAAGCGATATCAAGGGCAACCGCAGTAGTACCGCGTCGGGAGAGATGTGAATGCGCACAACGCGATTTGGCGATTTTCTTACAGCCCCCTTTAACGGAAAAGTACCCGATTTCAATCATGCGTATCAGTTTTCGTTGACTCTGATAGGTCTTCTACATAGTCACGTGTTTTTCTTCCATGACTGCTATTCGTGAAAAGTGGTAGACGATATTTTCAAAAAAAGAAAAGAAAAAAGGAGGAGATATTTTATAGCTCTTTTTTCATTTTAACCATTTTTTTTCCAAATCGTTTATTGTTGAATGCCTTGAAGGAATTTTTTCATTATTTAATTGTTCATTTAAGTATGTCTGAAAAGTAAGATTAACCTTTTTTTTTGTAAAATTTTTTTTGTTATTGTTTTTATTAATTGGAGAGAAAGGATGAAATGCATGGTTTGCAGTGATGCGTGGATAAAAATTTTTTTTAAAAAAATAGACTGTTCATTTTATAATGAATCAATGAATTTATTCTCCTTTGTGGAACTTTTTTAATAAAAGTAAGTTTTTTTGGTACTTCCATGTTATAGCGGCGCCTGTCCAATTCCGATTATACCAAGGTCGTCACT
>BMAW01022053.1:744691-819543 GCA_019974015.1 Nephila pilipes
ATAAAGTCTGCTTGGCAAGATTTGCGCCTGCGAAATGGAAAAGTACCTTAATTTCTTATTTTATTCTTTATATTCTATATAATATACAAATTGAAATAATTAAAATATATTATAATAACTACAATTAACATCAAAAAATTTAAAATTATTATATCTGTAAGTAAAAATTACTTATAATCATAATTATTTATGAGCCCCGCTCTGACAACATTATTACATTCATGCACGTAGATCACTGCAATACTGGCGCAACACACAAAACCAAACAACATTGCCCAGGCCTTAACAAACACATTAATATCCTTGAAGACTTCTTTTTCTCTAACAACAGAAAAGTAATCAACCCGAAAATCTACATAAATATAATCACTTAATACCCTGGTCTAATAAATATTGATGTCTGCATCAACCACCAAAACTCAGCTGGTCTCCATACACAAAATACCTTGTATGAATTAGATAAGAAACTCCTGTTTGAACAACACTTCAACATCATAAGAAATTCCGAGTCAAAGCGAGTTCTGTTTACCCCTTTAATTACTCGGAATTCGAAATTAAGTGTGGAAAACAGATTGCTTATCTATACTCTGATTCTTAGACCTATCTTAACTTACAGTCGTCCAGCATGGTTTTTTGCTGCTAAAACACACATGAACAAATTAGAAAAATCACAGAACAACGGTTTAAGACAAATTGTTAACTCTGGATGATTCATGAGAAACACCAACACATACAGGGTGTTTCGAAACTCATGGGCAAAAATTTAAGGGGAGATAGATAAGGACCTTTTCCTGATCACTGTATGTCGCCAGCCCTCCTAAAAACCATTGTGGAAATGACAATTTATAAGAAAACTCGCGCTTTATGCTTTTCGTCTAGTGGTTCACCGCTTGCTCTCCATCTATGCATTGCAGGGGAAATCGTTTGTTTAGATGTTTTCTACAGCCCCTTAAATTTTTACCAATGAGTTTCGAAACACACTCTATAATGCAATTCAATTTCCAACTATCAGAACCACCATACAAAATATATATAACAGCATTTAAATTTTTAATAATCTTATGAATATCAACAATAATTCCCTACATAACATTTTAGATTACAAACCTGAAACAAAAATTAAAGTGCCTAAAAATAATCTTATAAATTTTTGATTTCTATCCTTTCTCAAAAACTCTTACGTTAAAGTTCCATAGACACAAACAACATTCTTCTCCACCAATCGCATTTAATCCAGCATCCAATTAGAACACGATCTCTCGTCTTCGATATTTGACAAAAAATTTTCAAGCACCAAATCCAACTGAGACACTGACACGAAAAGCAGCTATCCGATTGGCTGACTGCTAAAGTTAAGTCCCATAACAGACATAAGATGGTTGACGAGCGTCAGCGAATCATGTTTGGTATTTAACTAGAAAGCAATGATTGAAAAAAACAAATCTGAGGAGTACCAGTGATACCATTCCGTATCAACACTATGTGAGATAGAGGAAATAAAAGATATAAAAGAATGATGCTATTTTCTGAACATATAAGTTTGTGTAAAACTAGTAAATAGAAAAGGCATTAAGGCAGTTTTAATGGGAGAGACCATTTGGTGGTTTTATAAGCAAAGTTGAATTTAGAGTGTGGATCTATAAAAATAGTTTGAGCTTTAATTATTTCGTTGTCATGGCTTAGGATGGCGGTGTAAACGTTTCGTGAGAGTTTCGTTATGTAAGAATCTATGGGTTCAATATTTAGGTCCTTGTGGATGACTGAGTTTCTGATATACCAGGGTGAGTTGGTCATGATCCTGAGTGTCTTGTTCTGCATAATTTGGACTTTTTTCATACGTATTGTTGCAGCCGAAACCCAAACAGGGACGGCGTACGTGATGATTGGTCGAAGAACTTGTTTGTAGAGTAACACTTAGTTTTTTAATGAGAGGGGTGAATTTCTGCCAATAAGAGGGATGCATAGATGAATTTTGTTCCAATATTTTTCTGAAATGTGTTTAATATGTTGCTTATAAGTTAATTTGGAGTCTAACTGAAGTCCCAAGTAGCGAACTGCTGTGACCCAGTTTATCTCTTCGTCAAAAAGTTGTAAGTTTAATGTTGGTTCAATTTTTCCAAATTTTTTGAAGATGATAGCTTGTGTTTTGTCGACATTAATTGCAATCCTCCAGTCCGTTAACCATAGTTTAAGGGTATCAAGGTAGTTTTGTAAAACTTTGATGGTATAGTTGAGGCTGGCTCCTTGTGCTAACACAGCAGAGTCGTCGGCGAAGAGGCAAACACTGACTGTAGCGTGGTGTGGAAAGTCAGATGTGAATAAATTATACAAAAAGAACTTAAAATTGAGCCCTGAGGGCATCCTGCAGCCATTGTGCCTTTGCTTGAGTAACTATCTTTAATTCTGACTTTGAAGGATCTATTTTTCAAAAAACTATGTATGATTTAAGTCCCATAGTTACTGCTATTCTTACTCGTAGCTATATATAGAAAACTATCTCTTCTTACTAAGAATTTTAAATTTCCTGATTAATAAATTTAATCATAAAACTTCTTGATGCTCTTTTAAATTCACAAAGTTAATAATCCTTTCCAAATTACCACTTATTTCTTAAAAAATAACTTTAAATTAAAATCGCAGTTCTGGACAAGTGAAGCCGAAGTTCAGCTCCAAAAGATTACAAGATATGGAGATTATGAGACGTGAGGCTCATGGGTTCCAAATAAGTTATTCAACGTATACCCTGGTCTCAGCGCATCAAAACTTCGGTGTAATTTTAGATATACGACTCCCATTCGAAAATCGCATCACATACATTAAAAAGAAATTCCGAGCAAGCGTGTGTAAAGCTTACCCCTTTATCACTCGGGGTTTAAAAAAAATGACAAGAAATAACAAGTTCCTTATCTGTATTCTTAGTCTCCGACCAAATTTTACTTATTCTTTCCCAGTTTAGGGTTTTGCAGCTAAAACTCATATTAATAAACTAGAAAAATCACAAAACCACGTCTACCGGTCATTTTTGATTTCGTGAACGTACTGTTAATTATATGGAATGTTCGCTCTTTTCCTCAAATTTATACTCTTTTACCTATTAGAATGAAAAAATGTATTCGAAGGAGCAAAAAATAATGGAGGTTTTTGCAGAATTACATTTTCCTCCGATTTTGAAACATATTTTTACTCCTATTTTAATAATCCATTTGTGAGTATTACAGTCTTTAAAAATATTCTAAAATATTTTCAAAAATCGCGGGGAAATGTGATTCCGCAGAAACCGTCATTATTATTTTTTGTTCTTTCGAATGCACTTTATTACATTCAAATTGATTAAATAGTAAAGATTTGAGGACGGTAGTAAAATTTCCATAGGATTAACATTACGTTGATCAAAACGACTAGGAGACGGCAGCCTGAAGTATTACAAATATTAAACGCCATAAGGTTTATGAGAAATGTAGACCTTTACAGCTCCATTAATTTCAATACCATAAAATCTATAATGCAAAAAAAATTGCTATAAAATTCTTTGGCAATCTTGGAAAATATTGATAACAATTCCCTACAATCACAAATCACACTCCTAATACTAAATTTAAAAGATTTAGAAAAACCCTACTCTACTCTTAAACCTTTAAATACTCAAACCATTAGCAAAATGCTATTGCACACTGAATAGAAACACCAACAAATTCTGTACACCAAAGCAAAGCACAATAGATCATGACTCCTCCCTGGGTTGGTCTCTCAGTTTGGAATCGACGGAGAGAAGCCTTTTTTATTCTTTCTGATTCTATTACCATTCTGATAAGCTGCAACTCCATAGGCAGTTGCACAAACATAAACCACTCTTTCACATAGCTTCTAAATTCACATCTCTTTTCTGCACATTTATGCAAGTTTCAACTTAAATCTTTTTAATTATGTGCAATTCTGGGCAAGGTAATGGGGCCGAAGTCACGATCCACAGTTTAAACAGCTTCGGAGATTAAAAGCCTATAAGATTAAATGCGCTATTTAATCCTTCAACCTATTCTTTCATCTTGACAATCTCATTTAATTACATTTAAATTTGCCATTTTCTTCGTCAGAATCAGTTTCGTTGAAGATTACTATTCATTTATGACATCATTAGGACGTCACTACTTACGTATGCTACGTTGGCGACCAATTTTTTAGGTCGCCATGTTTTCGCTAAAATCAGTTAGGGGTGACCGATACTTCACTTTAATTCTTATTTTTTCTGGACTATTAGAGAATATTTGTACCTTTCTCGTTCTTATGTGAACCTTTTTATAGAAATTGCATTTGTTTAGAAGAAAAAGAAAAGAATTCATATTTTCTTTTATTCTGATTTCTTAGCTCATTAATACGTTATATACCTAAAAAACACAATTTTTCAAATGTCATCTGATATTGTCGCCAAGTCAATTTGAATCTTTACCAAGGCCATTTTTATATGCAGTAGCCTAATTTTATTCAACTTTGAAATAGTTTTATTCTAGAATCATGGAACAGGAATATTAATCTGAAGGATCTTCCAGTATTTCCTCTGTTAATAGTCTCAGAGAATTTAAATTGTATTAAAACGTTTGATTTAGCAATAAAGCGTTCTGCTAGAATTAATAACCAATTTTGACACCTATGAAAATGTTTCCCTAAAACGTCTTTATTAAGTAAAAGCAATTTTCTAATTATTATTTTTTTGGAACTAACAACCAGGTTGAAGCATTAAAATTTTTCCTATACATTTCTATTTCTGCTTTTAAAAGAATTTGAGACAGCTTCAGTTTACTATAATTTATTTTAATACAAAACGTCAAATTTATCGATACCTAATATCAAATTTATTTTGATACCAAATGTCATTGCTAAGTTACTAAATAAAATTTAACACAAATTAAAACAAAAATAAAATTTTAAAAATGCATAAAAAAAAAAGAAAGAAAAGGGGAATTTCTAGGATTCGGGAATACGTAGTTTGGCGAAAATTGAAGATAAACAGCTGTTTCTGTCAACGAAAACTATTCTGTCATACGATGCAGCATTAAGAATATCTCGAACCGTAAGATTATAATCAGCCATAAGCTGATAAAAGACCATTGGAATTATGGAAGAACCAAGAAAAATAACGTCCACAAATAAAAGAACCAAATGTAAAGCATTTGTAAAAAAAATAAGCACGAAGCATTTATATTATAGGCTCCCGTTTACCAACCATTTTGAAATCGTGACTGTAATGTGAATCTTGTGACTGTAATCGGAATTTCTACTTTCTTCCGAAGTAGACGGTATGAAGTTTCATTAGAGATTGATTTCAGTCGTTTAATTTTTATCATTCATAATTTATTTTTGATCAGTTGGCAACCTAAATTTGAACATTTCTTGGAGTCCATATATGTCTGTTGATAAAGACTTAAAACGTTATTAATTAAATTTTCATATGAGTGATGATACAAACATTTGAAATACTGAGAATGGGTAACAAAGAAAAAGAAAGAAAGAACGACGAGTCTAAGGATATTAAAACTTTTTTCGATCACTTCGCGAAATTCGAAGATCAAGATGGTGGCAGAGCTATCACTTTGAACAACATCGATAAGTGGATGGTCCACGCAGAGCTTACGGACAAATGTGGTATAAGTGAACAAGACACTGCTGATACATTTTTGGATATCACTAAGGACAAAGAGCGCTTAAATTTCAGTGAATTTCAAGGATTTTTAACAATACTTGCTAGTAAAAAGAAGATGGATGTGCAAGAACTTTACAAATATTTGATGGCGGAAGACCTTCCACAAACCAATGGTTTTATTCCTCCAATAATGGATATTCATGCCGCACACATGAATAATAATGGAAGTAGTGCAGAATGTGATTGTGATTTTCTATATAATCTTCAAAAAAAAGACGCGGAGTAAAAAAATGAAATTAAGAATGAAAATAATGGATTACGCATTTGAAAAAGGGAGGAAAAAGGAGGGGAAAAGGTAATGGAGCAGCTTCGATTAAAGACTTTTTTCTCCTTGAAATCATTTTCATCATCAAGTCAATAACGTAAAAAGCCTAAAAAAGGCGCAAATATTAATGAAAACACTGCTGTGTAAACATATAACGTGGATGATGTACTTTCCTTAATGGCAATCGAGTCACCAGATTATCATAAACGAAAAATGATTCAGCGATTTAATAAGTTTCGGCTGAAAAAGCACTACTCATGACATTTAAGCCAAAAGGAATAAAGATGTTTAATTTATTATATTTAATTATTAAATTGGTACAAATCGGGAATAGGGTGTCCACTAGGAATTTGGCGACGAAGTTTGGAGACTTCCTGGATAGGTCACCAAACTTGCGTGACAAGCATTGAGTATGCTTAGGGTTACCATGACCTAAATCACCAATTATCGCTCCTAAAAGTCACCAACGCTTCCAAAAGTCGCAAAATTCCTAGTGGACACCCTATATCCGATTTGCACCACTAAAATAAACCAAATATTGGTAAATCTTATAAATAAATTTAAAAGTTTGTAAGTTGTTGTTAATCCTCTTTACAAATCCCAAAGTTGATCGTATCGTCCAAATTCTTCAGGGAGCTCCATTGATGTTTTGAAAGAATCGTACGCGTATCCCATCCAGGAAATTTTTTATCAAATTTATTTTTCGGTGAATTTTTTTCGAAAACCCTCTTTTTCACCGTGAACAGATGGTAGCAGTATCTATGTAACTTAACAATATCAGCAATCCTTCCAAAAACTTTTAGGGGGCTTTGTTGATGTCAACTTTCTTCCTTTTTATTTTTATTCATTTAAGCTAATTATGATTTACATTTACTTAAAAACTATTAGAATTTATTTTCAGGATATTAATTACATTTTTTTAATGATTTACTTCCGTGTTTTGAAGGTTTTCTTAATGAACAATATTGAAACGATTTTTTTTGTATTCTTTATGAGATAGTTTTCGAAAGAGTCGTTGCAAAATAACGATTCTTGAATTCTCGGGTAAGCAAATTAACCAAAAAGCGCTAAAGAGCATCGATTTTGGATTTTCTTAAAAATTTTTTTATGTAGTTTGATTGTACGAATAGCTTTTCAATAGATTTTTCCCATGCTTGGCAAACATTTCCTTGGATACTTAGGTTATGAGATAGAGAAATCAAGTAGAAGGAAAAGCTTAGTGAGAGATTATTCCCAAATGTCGATTTTATATGAATTGAAACGTATGAATTGTAGAGTGTAATGTCAAACATGTAAAAAAATAATTTTTTATATCCTTTCATATATTTTCGTAAAACCGAAAAACACGCCAACTGTTGATCATTTTTATCGACGCCTCCCGTTCCATTATTGTACTCAATCACGCAACTTGGTTTTAAAACATTCTCTTCTCTATCTTTCCTCTTCCTCTTTTTTCCGTGACACTATTGGCCGTGACTTGTACCAAGAAATTCTAACGGTAAATAATATGTAATAGTGATTTGAGATATTTCCACAAGAAACAAAAAGTGTTGCCAAATTCAGTACACTAGAAATTTTAAACTAAATTAATTATCATATTCAACTGTAACTTTAGTCGCATGACGAGTGTAGTTCGTCATTGTGCGGTATGGCATGAAAAACCAATGAAGAGCAAGACTCTTCATTTTACCGGAAGGGGTTAAGGCCACTTTCCGATCTCCCTCATCCATCGGAGCGGAGTGCCATCCACTCAATCAGCTACCACAGTAAAGTTGATAAAAGTTTTCCATTTATTTGATTTACCGATGACCGCAAAATTAAAATCCGTGTCAGTTTTGCATTTATGATTTTTATAATGGTATTGAAATCGAACATCATAGCGATGATGTACGATTTTTATATCAAAACTTACAATAACAATACTATCAAAAAGATCCTACAGTATAAAGATATTTTTAAGTGTTTGATTCGTTCACATATTCCCTGTCCTCCATAAAAATACCAGAAGATATTCATCCTGAAATAATGCTATGGTAGAAACTTATTTCAAGATGAATATCTTCCTGAAATAAGGTAATACAATAACATTCAATATTATTGTAATGTTAAAAAAAAAATCTCAGGAGTTGTTAATGACAGGGATATTTTTGTGACGTTTGCTTCTGTTCGTAACCATACAAGAGTTCTAAGAAATGAAAGATCTGGTTCAAGATTGTACCCAAAGGGGATATTGATTTCTCATTTAATATCTCCAAATACTTTTATAAGAAAAAAGCCGAAGGAAATATTGTCTTACTCTGGAACAATTTATGCATTCCATCATCAAACAAGAGATTTTTCCGGACTATTCCATATGAAACTGTCCATGCCAACATTTTTATACGTTTAAAACCACTCCGATATTATTTTTGGTCTTAATAATTTTAAAGTGTACCTCAACAGACATAATCTGTGCCCTTCTGAATTTTGCAAATGTAGTGCTGTTGGTGAACCTAGTATTAAGTATCTTATTCTTTTTTTTTAAAACGTTTTTCTGAATTTCACTTGGTGTGTGTGTGTCATCAAATTTTCGATCGTTAATTTAACCAACTTCCCATCAAGCTAGAAATCTGAAACCTTGGGAATCGTTCTCACTAGCCTAACAATACGATATTTGGACATTTGCGACAAGTTTTAGCTAGTATTTTCTTCAATAATGCAGTTTATCCCAACCACTTGGCGCGATTTCAAAAATTGGCATCAAACTTGGCGATTTTTTTTGTTTGGCTGAACGTTAAGTCCGTAAAACGGACCAGGGTAGCCACATTTGGCAAAATACTGCCAAATAATTCTTGTCGCCAAGAGTGATTGGGTTAAACTGCATTCCAACCATTTAATTTACCGAATTAATTAATTAATTTTAGTTACTTTTAACGTTTTTATGTATTTCACTTGGTTCGTGTTTCTGTGTGTGTGTCATCAAATTTTCTATCGTTAAATTAACCAACTTCCCATCAAGCTAGAGTTCTGAAATTTCGGGAACCGTTCTTACTTGCCTAACAATGCAATATTTAGATATTTGCGACCAGTTTTAACTAATATTTCAATAATCTTTCTTAATAAATTTTGCCACTATATAAAAACGTTGTTTTTAAAAACGTTGGTTTTTATCTCGAATTATTTTTTTTTTTGTTCAATGTTAGATAGAGAAAGAAAATACTTGAACGCGTCAAACTTCATGCTCTCAAAATCAACTAACCACCAAATTTTTCTAACTTGTTTCCAATAATGCTGTGTTTGCCTTATATTGTAACTTCTCATTGATTTTGATTTTGTTACTTCATCGTTTTGATTTTGTAGCTTCTTTAATTTGTTTTGTTTCTTCATTCCTTTCTTTCCTTCACTGATTTTTGTTGTAATTTTCTTTCCTTTTTACTTTGTTTTATGTCTGATTACTTATTTTTATAAGTCCCAAGTGATACTTGTGATGCATGGGTATTCTTTTATATGTTTTCAATAAATAAAAGCTCACGTAGACTGTTGCAGGTGATAGCTAATATGTTAATTCGAAAGTTTTCAAATATTTCAAATTTTATCACATCTTTTAATAAAATGTAAATTCAAAATGGGCATAAATAGTTTTACATAGTCCAGTTATATTAATATGAGCATCAGTAAAAAGGCATAATTCCTTCCATAGACCAATTACTGAGAGACAGAAAGAGAATCAGTAAGATTCTAGAAGGTACTGACAGAGACGTGAAGCCATGCCGACTCCAATTCTAGGGACAGCCCTACTTTGTGTAGTTGAGGGCTCATGTCGCGAAGAAATTGATCGAGCTCATACCACAAATTATCCCTTGGGCTTAGTTCTGGTGAGATTGGGAGTCAGATAAGTTCTGTAAGCCCGTCTTGGTTTTCTTCGAACCCCACAGACACACTGCCATGAGAACTATTAGATAATGCCCTATAATGAGAAAATATTTCGCCTGTAGGAGTAGTCATCAAAGACAGATGTATATTTCTGCTGATCCAAATTACCTTCTACATTGATAAGTGCACTCAGAGAATGATATGGAAAAATTTCCTGAACAATGACGCCGACTACTCCAATTTGGACTTCTCCGGCAAATGTTGCAAAGTGGGTGTTTTCGGACGTTTCGCGCCGTATACGCCAACGTTCATTTGTACTATATAGCATAAAATATGATTCAACGATCAAGCCATCTTTCGCCAATCAGTGGAAATCCAGTTGTGGTTCTGACGCGCAAATTCTAGCCTTCGTCAGCGTTGAACAGATCCACCACGGTTCTCTTCAACAATAACAACAGAAGTTAAAACGCCTTAATAACTAGCCTGAGAGAGGCATTTCTTTTAGTCTAGTTAGTGAAGGCGCAACAAAAATCGACCAGTCAAACTTTTTCTTCGAACCCACTGGACCAAGGTTCGAAAACGTCACCGACTCCCAAAGTCTGCAATAACTCTCTCCCTCTCCATGGGGTTGAAAAATTCTGAACGCGGAAGATATTTTAAACAGCCATCTATTGAGGAGATCTTTGCGCAGCAACATTCGTTGAACTGTTGAAGCTACACTTCTCCTTGCTTTATCTGGGTGGTCAGTTGGTTGATGGTTGCACGACTGTTCTCCATAATGCATCTCTGCAACTCTCTTTTATCTCTGTCATCTATGGCTCATAGTGCACCGAATTTCCCCCTTTGCTGATTTTGGGTAGCATAATTTTGCTATACATGGTACACATTTACGATGGCAGCACGCGAATAGTTCACAAAATTAGGCATTTTGAAAATGCTGCCACACTTGGCTCAGAAGTAAATGATCAAGGCCTTTTGGATGTCAAATAAATCTTTCCGTTTCTGCATTTTTCCAACGATCATAATAATTTCTGCTTCCTTCCGACACTTTTTATATACCCTCCACTGCAAGAGCAACTACATGCTTTCTGTAATTGCATATTTCGCGACGACGTCAAAAGTAGGTGATGGTAACATTTGTGAGTCGGAACTGTGTAAAGATCTTGTGAAAAAAAATGTGCAAGCAATTGCGAATGTACAGGTTTTCAGGTACATTTGAGAATACAACATCTTAGGACATACACGTAGGCTTTGTTTTCAGCGTATCTGAAAAAGAATATTCCTAGTTTATTGCATTTATCCTATCATTCCTGAACACTAGAGTTTTCAGCTGTCCATGCTTGTTTCAGTAATAGTAGAAAACTCTTCAATTTCTCGGCTCTTCTATCTCCCTGGTGTCTAATAAATTTTTCTCCTATGCCCTTTCTCAAAGAAACAGTACACAAATGATTAATGGTACAAACAAAAAAGGAAGTTAGTACTATAAACCAGCGGTCCCAAAGATTAAATTTTTAAATAATAAGAAGTTGGAATGAAATGTATAAATAATTGTTCGAGCTTTTGCTATTCAAAAATAAAGAATGCAATTAATAAATATAGAATTTCGAATATTTTAGAGAAGAAAGTATTAATTCCATTTTCAGCTTCAGTTTTTTTAAATACATTTTTTTACCTATTGCATTGGTCATTTATTCCAAAGATAACATTGTTTTAAATTCGTTAAGAAGGTTTCAAAAGCAACTAGTGCTAATGCTCTTAGCTTTTGTACTAATATTTTTATAAATCGTATTTAAACAGATTTGGAAGATCACAAACTTAAATTTTTAATCAATTGTCCCATATCTTCAAAAGACATAACTGTATGATTTCAGGCAAAAATTTGAAGCACGTGAGGGAATTGTGAATAAGTTCAACTTAATCAAAGAACATAATTTTCACGCGTTCCAATTTAAAAAAAAACTCACTATTTTCTCTCAGAATTAAGCATAATTTATTCCTGATCTATTTTCTTTCCTTAAGCCTGAAGCAAGTATTTGCTCCAGGAAACTTCACGATTTCTCTTTTTCTTAGAATCAAGCATGTTTAATTTCCGGTCTATTTTTTTTCAAGCCCAAAACGAATATTTGTCCTGGAGATCTTATACACTGATGTACATTACGTAGTTTAATGAGATGTAACTGTTTCATTTAAGCGGACGTGGTAATAACTTAGCAATGATCAGTATGACAATTGATTAATGTTTAATCATTTGTACTTTTTTTTTAAAAAAAATTATGTGTAATAAATATATATATTCTCTAGTGCTTCTTTCGCGAAGTAAGTCAATGTTATAATTTAGCAGATTCCTTTGTTGCAATTGATCATTGCTGAAAATCATTTATCGCAATGATAATTTTTCAAGACGCATGCAGCAGTATACTCATATACAGATTCACATTTACAAATACAATATGTAGATATTTCAGAAGTCAAACGGAAACTTACATTGCATTTTGTAAAGAAATACTTTATGGCTTTTTCCCGAAGAGTGAGAAATTTTCAGAAAAAAATATTTTACATGAATGTTCTTACATACACAATGAAACATTGGACTGAAGAGCTAGGGTGACGAAATTGACAATGTTCGCGACGTTCCAAATTTTACAACAAACGCTTGTTTGGATTAATCAAGGTTGCAAACTTCTAAATCCAAAGTCGTGACTCTATTATTTTCTTTTGTGGACATTTTAGGTCACCTCCGGCGTGAGTCTTTCCCAGTGACTTGTAAACAAGTCATCTAGTGACTTTGAATCGACGACTTCGATTTAGCGACTTTGAATCGACGACTTCGATTTAGCGACTTTGAATCGACGACTTCGATTTAGCGACTTTGAATCGACATCAGGAAGGCTTTAAAGGCCCAAATAATAAAACTTTCAAAAATAGGTTGTGATGAAATTAACCAGAGAACTCGATAGATTTGATATAAAAAGACAAAATCGAAAATTCAAGTAGCTTTCGAGCTAAGCTTGATTATCTAAAAAAAGAATGTTATGAAATAATAACAAACGAGCGAGTTTCCATTTGTGAGAGTTAATTATATGAAATTAAAGAACTGTAGATAACTAGGCAAATATTTAGTGCATTTTTGGAATCCAAACAAATTAGAACTTTTAAACAATATAGTTCTGAAAGTAAGCAGAAATTAAACCTTAAATTTCCTGCAATATCATTACCTAATTTTGATAGTTGTTATGAAAATTCGAATAATTTTAAATCACAATATGATATTATCATCACATTTAATGAACAATTATCAGACTGTCAATTTTTTTTTTAAATTGAAATCTCCTGTGGTTGGTCATGTCAAACAAATACGAAACATAGAACGACACATCTGATTCTTTATTTAAAGCTACCAAAAATCAATTTGGAAACGAAAGAATCGTCGTGAATAGTCACATGAGTTCTTTATCAAGGATCCAGGATTCTTGATTTTGAATGCCTAAAAGGCCTTGCATTTCATATTAATAAACCCAGTTTTTCATTTCAAAAAAAGTTGTTACACTTTTTCAAGTTTTCGACAAAATCGAATACATGAAAAATAAATTTGATTTTTCAGCAAAGTGCATTGATAAAGAATAGCCAGAAGTGTTCGAAACACTTCATAATTCCTTTTCATTTGCCGAGCTAAATTTAACAATCGGTGATAAGAAAACTGAGCACTTGGAAGTGTTAAAATCCTCGTTTAAAACACATTCTTTTTTCACCGCTAGAAAGTGATGATCAGTGGATATCCAAACTTTCCAAAAAAGAATATTTGAACCACCCGCATTGTCAATCCCATCAGATACCATTCCGTAGTGCTTCTACAATGGTGGAATTGTAGAAGCTAATCAAAGGCTAATATCTCTACGGAAAGGTAAATCTAGTCAGTTTTTGAATCATTGCGTTGATGAATACAGTGAACTTCCTGAAAAACCTCCTAGGGTTAGGGTTGCCCATTGCTACCAAAAAATTTGCTGACCGAACTCTGTCTTCGTATACTTACAAAAGGAATAAATGCTGGTCATGATTATTTTATTAACGTTACACCGTGAATCAACACAGGGCTATCGGTCAAGTGACGAAGACGACACTTGAGGAAATAAATACAAAAGCGATTTTGATTGTATTTGTCATCTTTTTAGTTTAAGGTTTCAAAACCGTATAATTCAATGCAATCCCAAATATCCCGTTAATTTTTCTTTTTTTTTTTCTCTCTCTTTTTCTTTCTTTCTTTTTTCTTTTTTTTTTTCTTTTTCAATCTTAGTGTTAATTTGTTTGTTTAAAATAAAAAAAAAAGCTATATAAAATGAAAAAAATAAATAATTTAATTCAATTCAACGTACACCTTTTTAGAGAAATTTTCAGAATTTGTATTGGGTGAAACAGATTAAAGGAATATCTAGAGAAGTCGGAGTCGGGGTTACCTAGGGTTATTGTGGGAAGAAAAAATAAAAGGCCATGATGACATTGAATCACCTGTGGTAGTTCGGGAATGTAACTCAATCTTTAAAATTTCTAGAAGAAATCTAGTGCTTAAAGAAAGGAAGACATTTGCTGTGCACATTTTGTTCAAGCGCCTATTTTTGGACTCACTCGGAAAATCCTGATTTTAAAGACTTTCTCCAAAACATCCAATATTAATACAGCCTAACTATCATAACTTCACTTATCTTGGAATTAATCATTGTCATATTTTTTATTTTCGTATAGGTTCCGAGAAAACTCTTTCATTTATTAGAAATATGTCTTGGAATGTTAGAAAAGTACTAAATAAATGCATAACTTGTAGGAAGGTAAGTATCTCAGGAATTTTTTTTTTTCACTCGGTTTGAAATTTTTGATGGATTAAGCAACGAAGCATTCCCTAAGAGAAGCATTTCCTTTAGAGAGATTTATAACCCACAGAAGTAATTTCAGAAATTTTTAGTGTTAATAGGACTAACATTGTAGAAACAAACAATGAATTGTGTGAAAAAAGTTAGAGATTAATTCAAAGGGAATAAAAAAAAAAATTAAGAATTATATCTTTACAGAGAGAAAAAATTATACTACGCTATTTTAATACATCTGCTGCTTCTCACTTTGGAGGCCTCTGGGAAAAGGGTGTGAAATCATTTAAGTGTCACTTAAAAGGAGTTATCGCAAAAACTAATTTTGGGTCGAGAGGAATTTTCGAGTTTTGTGATCTAAGCTGTGGCAGTTCTTAATTCAAGGCCTCCTTGTTACCTCTTTAATAATCCTTAATGATCAATCTGACCTCACTTCTTTACATTTTTAGAAGAATTTTCCTTAGTTGCTTTTCCTTATCCTGACTACATTGATGTTTCAGTAAGTAGACTTAATGGGTAGCATTTAGTTAAGAAATTTACGCAATTAGCGTAGAAAAAGAGTTCAAATAAATACGTAAATAAGCTATAATAAAAATAAAAATAGTCTCGAGGATTAAAGAAATTTAGGGAAGGAAAAGTCGTGTTAGTAAGAAATATCTATAATGAGAGATGTTTGAAGTGGCAGCTTACAAGGATTGTCAAAACACACCAAGGCAAGGACAATATACATGTCAGAATAGGAACAATTAAAAATAAAACTGGAATGTATCTAAATCCAACAACATAATTTCTGTTTTACAATTTGTAGATTAGTTTGATGTAGTTATTGATAATTGTCAATAACGTTATGTTATTAGTATAAGGTGTGTATATATGCGTACAGTTGTTTGTTTTCTAATATTTATTTGTGATATTGTATATATTGTATTAATGTAATATGAATTAGTTTTCGGAAACTGATATAAATTGTAATTCCTTATAGTCTGTTTAAATGCCCAGCTTTTTTTGCCGCGCTCCGACACCTTCACGTGGGGACCGACATTGAATCTCCAGTTGGTGAATAAATAAATACTTTCATAGAAAGTTAAGGTGGCTTTTTAAGTGTGTCCTATATCATTAGGAGTATTGATAATTAATGTAATATTCCTTTTTGAAATGGCCGCGTTAGCCTGGTGCTCATGGTCGCAGTCGTCGAGTCGTGGGTTCAAGTCTTGATGCCTCTAAAGACCCGTCGAGTTGCCGGGGCTGATTCACGTTAAATCTTTCGAGGCTCAAAATCTTCCCAGTAGAAGTTAGGAGAGGGCAGCTCAGGTGTCACTTGACCGAGGTTCAAAATTACGAGGACCGCTGCCAATAGCAATCCTGTTGCTATTAGTGTGACGTTAATAAAACCAAACTTTACCTTTTTAAAATTTACATCTGTATTGTTCCTTGTTAAAAAAGTTTCTTCGCAATTAAAAGCAATAATATATTATTCATTTATATTGCGCAAATATCAGAATTTTTTTTGTCTGTTTTTTTTTCGTGAACAACTATTGTTACCTAAGCCTACTAAAATTGAAAGCTATAAAATTTAATATAGAAAAGATATGTAATCTTTGTCATTTTCTCCTAAGGAAGTTTCTGAAAAATGGCGAAACACCTAAAGAAATCGCATTTAATCCAAGTTTTAAAATTGTTTAGCCAAGCAAGAGAAACTCGACCGTAGCTGAGCTAAGTTCAACTGAAACTTAGCAATCACTGAATCGAAAATTTAGTGTATCTCGTGATTTTAATTAAAACACACCGTGCGAGATATTGAAGGCTGACGCACTTTAAAAATATCCTGACCACAAAAGCGTTGGTATGGGGTGATAATAGTGGATATGTGCCGATTTAGATGATGACATTACTATCAGACAGATATTTAAAATAAGGATTAAAATTCCACTTAATAAAATTAGAAAGATTTTATTAAGTGGAATTTTGAATCGAGTACGGAGTAAAAAATATTGTAATACTATATATCGCAGCTACGTGCATTATAAATCATTAGCATTATTTAACATTTCTACAATTCAGGGAATGTGTGGCAACTCAGATGCATCCAAAATTACAAAGTATTAATCAAAACTTTTCCAAATTCATTTCATTTAAGATTTCTAGAAAGTTGTTCTATTTCTAATCTCATTTTATCATTTTTCATTTTTATAATTCGTGACTGAACGATATCTAAGGATAAGGAGGAGTCTAAATCTGAGCCAGAAACGATATCGAAGGATAAGAAGGAGTCTAAATCTGAGCCAGGAACGGTATCTAAGGATAAGAGGAAGTCTAAATCTGAGCCAGGAACAGTATCTAAGGATAAGAGGGAGTCTAAATCTGAGCCAGGAACGATATCTAAGGATAAGAGGGAATCTAAATCTGAGCCAGAAACGATGTCTAAGGGTAAGGAGGAATCTAAATCTGAGCCAAAGGACATTGAAACACTCTTCGATATGTTTGCTAGATTTGGAGACAGGGAAAGTGATGGTACTATCACCTTGAAAAACATCGACAAATGGTTAAAGCAGGCGGACCTACTCGACAAAAAAGGTGGCGTGACTCATGCAGACACTGCTATTACATTCTCGAAGATAGTGAAAAACAAGAAGCGGATGGACTTGAACGAGTTTCAGGAATTCATTGAGACCCTTGCCACTGACAAGAAGATGGAGTCAAAAGAACTGACTGACAAACTAATAGCCACGGGTGAACCCCAGATGACCAGTGTTACTGCGCCAATAACTACGGGAGCAGTTGGAAGGAACCTACGTCGCATGACTGACACGAAATTGTACACTGGAGCCCACAAGGAACGTTTCGACGAATCAGGGAAAGGAAAAGGGAGAGAAGGAAGGGAAGATCTCCAGGAGGACACGGGATATGTTACAGGATTTAAAAGGAAAAGCGAAGATTCTGTTGAGAAAGAGAAGGGAAAAGACAGTGAGAAAGACAAATAAAAAAATGATTACAAATTAAAAATCAGATTGAAAATTTAGAATAAAATCACGAAGATATTGAAATCTTATCGACTTTTTTAAATTGTTGTTTAGAAGTTAAGTAAAGAGTTGTGTTTGCTTTTTTTGCTGTAAAACATTATAGTTCAGATGCAGTATACGCCCAGTAGACAAATTTATTTTCTTTTTCTCGCCAACTTAATACGTGTGGAATACGTGTGTGCTCACTATGGCAAGAAATATGTATGAAATTTGGCATGAAAAGCCTTTTCGCCCAAAACAACAAAATGGCGCCTCTCCGGCGTATACTGCACCAGAACTTTAATTATAATTTCAAGTTACCGATAGTTGATGTATAAAGAATATAACTACAAATTACATTTCTTCTTTAAATATCCCTATAGATCTGATTTCTTAAGATTACGGATAAGATGAAGGGTTGGAATGCAGTTTAGCGTAACCACTTGGCGACAGGAATTGTTTGGCGATGTTTTGCCCATTGTGGCTACCATGCTTTCTCTCCACTGAGGTGGCTTTAGCCATGGCAACCCATTCGAATAAGGCTTCAGGCTCCGCCATAAAAATCGCCAAATTTGGCAATTTTTTAAATCTCGCCAAATGGTTACGCTAAACTGCATTTTCACCAGATGAAGTATAAACCAAGAATCTAAGCTCGATTTTTTTTCCCGTGCCAATTTAGTATACCCATAACTTATGCCTAAAATGAAGATCGTTCTGATTAACTCGAAATTTGACCTGGAGAGCCTCATCACCAAAAATAATAATAATAAAAAAAAAGACTCATGGTCACTTGAGGTGTTTCAAATGTGACCAGGTGAATAAGATCTTCCCATTTGTAAAAACTGTAACTCTAATGTCCTTCTCTGAATATCTTTCCTGTCTGGAGCTTTTCAAGGAGGACTTGACCAAGCAGCCTTTTCTTGTCTTTGACTTTTTGAGTGTTTGGGGGCTCATCGATCTGATCTAGCCCCCTAGTTGGCAAATTTGTCATCCAAAAGACCCAAATATAAACAATACAAAATCGAAGTTTATTCAAAGAGTCATTTTTTAAAAAACTCAAGCTTTGCTTTAGTAGAGACATTTTTATGGGAATAATTAGGATTAAAAGTACATTCTCGAGCTTGTCTTTGCTAAATATGTCTTAGTTTTACTAATGGTACATTAAAAAAAAAAAAAACTTGGTATACTTATATAAAGATAATATTTATTTCCCCCCCCCCACGCGCCGTCGTCGCCCCGGTCCCCCGACCGACCGAATAATGGTAAAATAATACATTCAGGAAAAAAAAAACATTTTGTGCCTATGCTGCTTTGTTTGTCGAATTGCTGCCCGTCACAAAGTATTTTAACTACAAATAGTTAAAATAAATTTCGACGCGCAGCAATTCGACGGAGATAAAGATACACGTGTTTGCGAGCGACTATTCGTGCTATTGTTGCTTTCTAAAAATGTACCTCTTTTCTGTAGGCTGGCGTTTCAAAAATGTTTACTCGTCTCTTACAAGGCAAGTTAACAAATAGTATCTAACTAAACATTTCGGGGAAGAGCCGCAGCCAAGAAGTCAAAGAGCCGCGGTTTTCCGACCACTGATCTAGCCCACTGGCTAGACCGGTAAGGATTAGAAACCAAAAAAATAAAAGCGAAAATCCGGGTGTACATTATATCAACTCAAAGACTTTGATTTTCCAAATTATTGATAGTTGGTTTAAAAATTCGTAAAAAAGACTACAAACTGTTTTTCAAATATCTTCTTTGAATATCCTAATCAGCCTGTTTGCTGAAAATTTTTCCAAACTTTTAATGACAGTTTTTTAACAAAAGATATTACGAAAAAATTTTCACATTTTTTTCCAAAGATGCTTAATAATAACTAATTTAATTAAAGTTTTTACGTTTTTATCAGAATTAAATTATTGGATGAAAAATAGTGAGATGACATCAAAAAGTACTGTTTGCAAAAAGGCCCATTAGTAAATATTTTAAGCATAAAGTGAAACAGATTTACTGAAAATTATGTGTTTTCAGATAAAATATTGGCTAAGAAAACAATCAAAAATATCTCATACTACTTAGAAATTTCACAGATTAGGACACGTTTGTGCCAATTTTAACTCTCAAAGCGCTCTAAAGTGAATTTTTTTTTAAACTCAGATTATTATTGTTTGTATACAACATAAATATTATACTACTAAGAAGTCAAACCTCGTTAAATCTGATTGATTGCAACTCACATTCTGAGATATAAAGAATCCGAGCTAACCGGAGAATGGGATAAGAAATCATCTTTAAATTGAACAAAATGGCTCTGAATCTTATTTACAGAAAATAAAGGCTACTTTGAGAACGTTAGAAGTGCTAAGACAGTTAGTTGTTTTATTGTATTTTCCGTTTAGAAAATGTCACACTATATGCCATTATAACAGGTAGTAAGAGGTTTTGTTAACGCAGAATATTTGTAAGATCCTCCCTCCCCCGTTCTTTCTTTTATAGTGGTACTTTTCCTTTAAAGGGGCCGTAAGAAAATCGCCAAATCGAGTTATGTGAATTCACCTCTCTCCCGACGCAGTACTACTGCAGTTACCCGTGATATCGCTTCCATTTGGGGGGTGGAGAATCGACCATTGCCAACGGTTCCCTTTAACCGAAAAGTACCTTCATGGCTTTTAGAAAATTTCAGTAAAGAAAATAATTTTTAAATATATGAATTAAACAAATAAGTGTTTATGATGGAAATTTTCAAATCGTTTCTCAAGTTTAAAAAAAAATTCTTTGTGCTCACCAATCCGGATTATCCGGAGATCCGAGTTAAAAGAGTTCGACTTAACAAGGCTCTAATGTAATTATATAGCATAACATGGTACTTCCCTGTAAAAGCGGAACCCGTTAAATTACGATTACGCCAAGGTCGCCATCAAACTCGGGAAGCCTACCTTCAATACTACATACCTTGACGATATTTTATAGTCACTTGGCGATACATCGTCAGGCGCCGCGAAAATAGGAAAGTACCCGTTATATCAATATGATAATACGTGTTTGAAGAAATCTCGTTTTTGAAGACATGTAATGTAACGTTCGTTTTCAGAAAACGCATTTTAAACATAAAAAGATGTTTAATTATTATTTTTTTACACTACGCTAAAATTTTCCAAGTTTAAAAAATAATGAACCCCCCCCTTCCCCTTCCTAATTTCTTCAGCAAGGCTTTATTTTTAACATCTTAAATTTTTTCATTAAAATATTCTGTACTTTTCCGTTAGTTTGGCATCAGACAAAAACGGACAAGCTTAAGAGTTGGCGCTTTTTCACTTTAATCGTCAAGCGGTAATAGCGATAAAAATGTAATAAAAATAAAAGTCCATCAAGGTCAAATATATCCTTTTAGGCTTGGTGATTATTATACCTACATTTAAGCTTTGCAGGTTTTGTCTGGTATCCAGCTAACGTTCAAGTACCAAATATTCTATCGCTTTAAGATTATCAGTGGGAATCAATAATTCTCTTATCAAATTACAAAAACTTTGTAATTATTGAACTCCTGGGTCTATATTTCAAACTGTTAAGTACTAAACAATTAAGGTCATGTCCAATTTCAATGTTTTCATTCAATAAAGTTTTCTTATGTGATCAAAATTTTCACGCCAGTCCTCTCAATGATTCATTTCTTATTTGTATTTGGTCGAGAAAATATATTTTTCTAATTTTAATTTTCAAAAATCGTATTTTACAAAATTGCATGCGTAAACTTAATCATATTAGTCTCTGTTTTTGAAATTTATTTGTGTGCTTTGTTGCTATCACGTCCAAACCTAACCGGCACTAAATATCAGCTACAGTTTCAATCAGATTTGGTGGCAGAGCTCCATTTAAATGGCAGTACAAGCCAGTTGTGATAACTGGACTATGAATCTTGTCAGTGCAACCCCCATTACTTCTTATTGGGATGTCTTGATAATTTTATGATTATTTATAAAAACATCAGTGAGCTTTCTATTACTATAAAGCTTTTTGGTCAAATTTCACTACTTTTTCTAAATTTACTTCATTTTTCAAAAATCGTATGCAAGATTAGTTAGTTTATAAATATTAAAATAAAATTGAGCAAAACGAATTGAACATCAATAAATTATTTTCTAAAAGTATCGTATGACCAATTTAAAATGAAAATTTCTTTAAAAACCCGATGGAATTTTTTTCTGCTTCCAATTTCGTTATTAACGTTTCTATTTTGTTTGACAAGTGACACCAAATCTTTTTATATTGTTACATAACATTTCTAACGCACTACATTAAAGAATCGAAAGAAAAAAAAATCTTAAACCAAGATCATATAAATTTTCACCATCAATAATAATAACAACAACAAAAAAGATAATTTTGTTAAAATTTCTCGAGTTAATTTCGTTTGGTATTTTAAATTAACTTACTATACACTGTACAAAATATAATACTTTCAGTTGTAATTTTACTTGCTATTTTTCTTTGCAATTGAAGTTCATAAAAATTGCGTAACATTTCAATGTTAAATGGTCTATTGTTAGAAGGAGACTTTTATGGATATTATATAGATGAAGTCTTGTATATCCTCAAAATGTTTCATAGCATTTAAATATCAAAGAATTATGGCCTCAAAATTCCATTCCAGTTTAAAAATTACAACTTAAAACTAACGTGACTGTTATATTTAATAGAAATAAGTTACACATGTTAGTAGAAACTCTGATCTAACAAGTCAATTGTCGATGATCCCATTCTTATAGGTGAAATGTTCTCACCGTTTGCAAAGTTATAGGTAACATTAGTAAATGCAAATTCATTCAAGCAAAATCAATGCAAATCATAAACTAAGGGTCAAGGAACCATTGTTTGATTACACTATGTAATCATGGATATTTACGGCTTCATATGTCTCCATGTAATGAGTTTCTATGTAAATTACAATTAATTGATTCTTTTCTTCCTTAGGACAAGCGAAACTCGCATTCGTCGTTGAATAATTTTCTCCTGCCAAATATTTCTCCTCTAATATAGATCATATTTTTAACTCTTGTTATAGGCCTTGGGATCACGACAATCTGATCAACCTGGTGAAATCGCATATGCAGTAGGAGCAAAATTTAGAATAGAATTTGAAAGTTTAACACTTTATGTCTCAAGCTACTTTATTTATTTATTTTTGCATTTCCTTATGTTTGAGAAAAATCTCACAATTGCTTTACAAAAATGTCATAATTTTTTCATTTTTTAAAAATTTAAAATTGGTTGTATTGTTTGTTGGTATTGGTTGTATTTAAACTTACTTGCATCCATATATAGTTGTAATGAATAAGCTAAATCAGGGGTGGGCAATTGTTTTGGCTCGGGAGCCACTTTGTGGAAGCGAAGGCTAACAGAAGGTCGTTCTTTTGAAAATGATTGCATTCACCAGTTAGCTTTGCATTTCAGGAAAAATAAAAATTGTACCATAAAAATCAATAAATATAAATAAAATAAAATAGTGACAGTTTTATTCACAATTTATTTATTGTGCTAATTTCATACCATCTATAGCTGCAAGCACATTCAATTTTTAAATTAGTTAAACGAGATAAAAGAGACAATGTACTTTATCACACTTTTCTACAATTTTTTTAAAATCAAGGGTGGGATTGCTTGTTGAGATTCTCGTCACAATCTGTAAGTTAATGTCAAAGAGTATTCGTATTTACTCTGTAGATCATGCTTGTCTAAAGTGCACCCCCCAAAGTCTGTGCGGCCCAAACGCAAATTATGAAAATATTTAAATTTACACATTTTAATTAAAAAAATAAAAGTTGCAATATTTTTCATATAGAATCGATTCGTTGACATTTATTTTGAAATAAAAATTTAAATAAAAAGAATTTTGTACCAGTTTTTAAAGACTACTATTTGAAACGACATTATAATCAAAAGCATACCACATAATACGATGTATATCTTGGCATTTGCAGTAAAAATAAAATCATAGAACTAAAAAAAGGGCTATCGTCTGAACAAATTTTTTTAAAAAAGACAGCTACTCAAAGTAATAACATTGTAAAAGCAAGTTATGTCGTAGCAAATTTAATAGCGAAAAAATCAAAACCTTTTATTGATGGCGAATTTATAAAAGAATGTATGGAAAGCGTAACAAACATAATTTGCCCTAAAAAAAGTTCAATTTTCCTAAAATCAGTTTATCAAACAAAACTATAGGCACAAGAATTGAAGAGTTGGAGAATTCAGTTGAAAAGTCTTTAAAAAGCAATTGTACTAATTTTAAATTTTATTCGTTAGCCATGGACGATAGCATTGGGGCTTCTGATACGGCAAAATTGGCAAATTTTACAAGAAGATTCGATGAACATTATAATATCACGGAAGAAATGGCTGCTTTAGTTTCGTTAAAAGACACAACCAAGCCAAGTAGAATTTGCATTGAAAACGATGATGAAAAGGTTTTCCTTATCTACGAAAAATTCATCAGCTATCATAACCGATGGAGCCTCTGCCATGGTTAGTAAAAATAGGGGACTCGTTAAAATGGTTAATAATGAAGCCGTCGCTGCCGGCAATACAATCTTGTAAGAGCAAAAGGACAATCATTGACAATTTCAAGAATTTCTCAAGGTAATGGGCACTGAATTAGCAGATGTTATTTATTATACAGAAGTAAGATGGCTCAGTAAGGAGGAAATGCTCAAAAGATTTTACGATTTGAGAACTGAAATAAAAATATTTATGGAAACAAAAGGGAAACCTGATTGAATTTGAAGACGAAGATTGGGTTTTAGATTTAGCTTTTTTAGTAGACTTAATAGAACATTTAAATGATTTAAATTTGAAGCTTCAAAGAAAAAATCAGTTTATTAATAATATGTTCCAAACAATAACAACGTTTGAAAGTAAGTTGAAATTTTGGTACAATCAAATAAAAGTAAAAGATTTGACATATTTCAGTACTTTGGCTGCACATAAACCTATGAGTTGCACACAAAATACGTAAAATAGGCTGCATTAATTTTTGATTTAATTCAAGAGTTTGAAAGAAGTTTTCAAGATTTTCGAAAAAATGAAGAATATTTCAACATATTTTCTACCCCATTTTCTCTAGAAATAAATAGATTACCTTCAAATGGAATGCATTGAACTGCAAAGTGACATTCAACTGAAAGAAAAATTTGGGAAAATTTCTTTTCTGGAGTTTTATAAAGATTATCTACCCCGCGCGATAAATATACTAATTTTCATAATCATGATTTATTAATGTGTTCAGCTTTTGGAAGTACCTATATTTGTGAACAATTATTTTCAAGAATGAAGCATACAAAAAACAAAAATATGACAAAGATCACTGACAAACATCTTGAAAATGCATTAAGAAGTGCAACCTCGTCTATTGAATCCGATATAGATTTACTTGTTCAACAAAAGCAAGTTCATCCACCTCATTAATTTCAATTTTTTCCATTTTTATGAAATCCAAGCTAAATGAAACGAAACTTTTACAAATTTAAAATAAATATGTAACTATAAACATCTAATTCAAATTTTAAAAAAATTATAGTAAAAAGAAGTTAATTTATTTTAATAAAACTGCATAGAGTTAATTTTAATTTCAATTTGTTGAAAAAATATTGTATGTGTGGCCCAGCATTTTTTTTTCTTGCGATGTGGCCCTCAAACGGTCATAGTTTAGACACCCATGATGTAGATCCTCAAGGTAGAAAAACTTTGCTCATAAGTTTACATAGACCCGTAATATAGAGAAAATTCTCCAAGCAAAATTCTTCACACATGAAAATTTTACGGCGGAAAAGAAATTTGTGAAAGTCAATTAATGTCTTAACATTTAACATTTCTTTCACAATGTGTGATCTGACTACATGTCAATGAGTTGTGGCGTAGCGGCAAAAATATTTCGAGGCATTAATTTTTAATTACAAAATCATTTATTAACATCTTCATAACCAGCATTCAACAACAGAGCTCTGATCTCGCCAAAGACAACGTCTCGTCTGCGAAATTGTTTGGCGTCTGCGCGAGCAGCGTAACAATTTCCGCTGTTGCAAGGGGAAATGACATCAATCAAGTAGAGTATAACATTTACAAGAATAAAGTAACAAAAAAAAAAATGTATACGAGCCATGACGTCACAGAGTTCAAGCAACAGTTCCTCAGGTGATGTATCAATATCAGTAGTGATAGGATAAGAGAGCAAGTTGTTTGTGAATTAAATTTAATTTTCATAATGTGCGAAAATCTTCTTGTAACCTTGCTTTCCAAACTCTACAGATGATTCTTAATCTTAACAGAATCACTTTCGAGCACTTTCTGTTTTTATAACAATGGGGGAAATGTTAAGAATTGCCTTCACCAGCTTGCCTTACAAATATCCCTAATTTTGATTTGAATCATTTTACTCACGGGAAGGAAATTTCACTTCAAGGCGGATTTTTCTAACTGTCTTAGAGCACCACACACACACACAAAAAAAAACATCTCTTAGCAGGTTGCATGTGGCCCGGGGGCTAAATTAATTAACTAAGCAAATGTTTTCAACCCTTTAAATTTTCAATTCAGTTTTATTAGAAACGTGTAATACCCTAGAATAGAATAATACCTTTTTAAACAAAAAGTATCATTCATTGTAGAAATCATAAAGTCGATAGTTTGAATTATCTACAGTTGTTCATATTTTTTGAAAGATTTGTTCAAGAGTTCAGTAAAAAATCGTCTTCGTTTGAACAATTTGATATTTTCTCATTTTTTCAGTGTCATCGACAGACACGTTTTTCAATATCTCAAGAAATCAATCCTTTGAAAAATTAAATGGCTAAATAAAATGAAAAATGTACAATGATTTAATGTAAAAATTAAGCTTGATACTTGAAAAAATATACCAAATAAAAAAAACCAGTTAAGAATGAATATACATTACTTATATAAATGAAAGGCCCCAGAGTAATACGTAAATATACGATATTTATAATAACCTATGAATATTCAATATTTATATAAATGAAAGGCTGCTGTCCAGCTAAAATTAAGGTATTATTAGCTGGACTTAGCGCAGATCAGCTAAAAAATATTTCCGTACTCAAGAAAAAAATGATGGTTTGACTCTCAGAATTTAACCGTAACATTAGTGAAATATATATATAAAAAAAGAGAATGATTTATCTCTATAATTAATCAAAGTTACTTGGTTTAGAAAAAAAAACACAATAAATCTTCCTTTAAAATGAACACTTCGAATAATGTGTCAGCAGCTATGTAAATCTTCACAGCATAAAGCAAGCTCTTGTTGCCATTTGGTTTTGGTAAATAAACGTTTTAATTACAAGGACTCTAAAATCCTAATAGGATCATGCTGTAAATTTACGTCCTATTGAGTGATTTTCTTGATGGGACTTTAAAGTCCCGTCGGTAAATAAAGGGTTAAGGTATTATTTGAGTAACAGGCTAAAATTTACCTAAGAAATAATAGAATTTTCTACTGTCGTTACTTTTACCCATCCTTTCCTCCTGCGTGAAATTTTTTTGTTGTTGTTAATTTTATTCTTTTCGGAATGGAAAGAGAAAAAAGAAAAAAACGGATACGAAACTTTGACGAAAAACGATGCCACGAAATTGAGCTTACTGTGAACGAATTCAAAAGTTTATTACCACCTTTCCTTTTAAAAATTTGCTTTAGAGTATTTTTACAGTTGAAGAGTTTAAACCTAAGCGTTGTTTTGTTTTAAAATGGTCGATAGATGGAAAACCTCTGATTGAGAAATTGCTGTGTTCACTGAGAAAAGCCAACAAAATGCACTGAAAATTTTTTGTGAAGACTTTTCTTATCCGTGACCAAATTATTTCAAAATGAAAACAATAGGAAATTTTTGAGAAAAGGAAGATTATGTACTTTAAAAAATCCCCCAAACACCCAAGAATAAGTACTAACAGGTCAATTGAAAAGTCTCCTGCCTACCATTGTAAAACACAATTTTTGTTGGCAAAATTAGTTTTTTTTATTCAACATAATCCCTTCAAGGGCGATACATTGATTATAGCGACCCTCCAACTTTTCGATACCATTTTTTAGTACGATTAGTCCTTTGCTTCAAAATAGGCCTCAGTTTCGGCGATCACCTCTTCATTCGACGAAAATTTCTTCCCGGCGAGCATTCTTTTGAGATCTGAGAACAGGAAATAGTCGCTGGGGGCCAGATTTGGAAAATACGGTGGATGAGGAAGCAATTCGAAGCCCAATTCATGGATTTTTGCCATCGTTTTCACTGACTTGTGACACGGTGCATTGTCTTGGTGAAGCAGCACTTTCTTTTTCTTCCAATGCGGCCGTTTTTCGGCGATTTCGTCCTTCAAACGGTCCAATAACGCTATGTAAGAGTCGCTGTTGATGGTCCTTCCTTTTTCAAGGTAGTCAATGAAAATTATTCCATGCGCATCCCGAAATACAGACGCCATAACCTTGCAGGCCGACTGTTGCGTTTTCCCACGCTTTGGAGCGGGTTCATCGTGTGCAGTCCACTCGGATGACTGTCGATTGGACTTCGGAGTGAAAGGATGGAGCCATGTTTCATCCATTGTCACATATCGATGCGAAAACTCGGGTTTCTTACGCTTGATAATCTTCAAACACTGCTCCGAATCATCAACTCGTCGTTGTTTTTGGTCAAAAGTGAGCTCGCGCGGCACCCACTTTGCACAGAGCTTTCTCATACCCAAATGTTCGTGAATGATATGATGTACACGTTCAGTTGATATCTTTAGAGTGTCTGCTATTTCATTCAATTTCAATTTACGGTCATTCAAAATCATTTTGTGGATTTTTTTAATGTTTTCGTCGGTAACAACCTCTTTTGGGCGTCCACTGCGTTCACCGTCTTCGGTGCTCATTTCAACACGTCTAAACTGATCATACCAATCCTTGATGGTTGATTTTCCTGGGGCAGTGTCCGGAAACTCGGCATCAAGCCAAGTGTTTGCTTCAACTGTATTTTTTCCCTTCAAAAAGCAATATTTTATCAACACGCGAAATTCCTTTTTATCCATTTTTTTCACAATAACAAAAGTTGCTTCACTCAAAATGCTATAATTCACAAACTAATGATCCGACAGCTGTCATATTTATACACGCATCTTTTGAGGGTTAGGGCTAACTAAAAGACACATGTATTTAATTCTAGTAGCGCCATCCATGTGCCAGGCCGGGGACTTTTCAATTGACCTGTTATAAGAAAATTTGTATTATCGATGTCCTCAGAAATTAGATGGATTGATTTATGTTTTTAAAGTCGCATTTAAAAATCATACGAGACTATTAAGGCTCCCGTCTATCCGCCATTTTGATTTCGTCAGCTTAATGTTAATCCTATGGGATTTCGACTTGAATTCTCCCATCTTTACTATTTGATCTATTTGAATACAATAAAGTGCATCTGAAAGAGCAAAAAATAATGAATGCTTCTGTGGAATTACTTTTTCTCTCCGATTTTTAAAAATATTTGAAAATATTCTTTAAAGACCAGAAAACTGAAAAACGAATAATTAAAATAAGAATAAAAATATTTTTAAAAATCGGAGGAAGAAAGTAATTCCACAGAAGCATTCATTATTTTTTTCTCATTCAAATGCATTTTATTGCATTCGAATACATCAAATAGTAAAGGTGTGAGAATGAAAGTCGAAATTCCATAGGATTAACATTAAGCTGACGAAATCAAAATGGCGGGTAGACGGGAGCCTTAACGATGGATTATTTAATTTTGAATCAAGGTCAAGTATAAGGACAACACCTGAGCTAGCCTCTCACTCTCCTACCTTCCTTATCATGCCAACATGAGAATTGTAAGCTCAGACAAATATAACGAAGTGAAGCTTCACTACACGACAGTTCTGAGGTGACATAAGGACTCGAACCTATGATTCCACAAAGACAATATCGACCTCAAACTTGCGAACAGAAAACCTGATTATTGTGGTCTCCATCAGAAATCGGAAGAAGGATTACAAACCGTTGTACGTGTTTTTCAATACGATTTTAATTTTATGTGTTTTTCAATTTCAATTTTACTTAAGGATGATCCAACCAATTTTGATTTACTATTGTCCAATCTGGAGGCATGTAACACAATTATTTAATTTAATTGGCAGAAGAGAAATGATGATACCCGAAAACCCATTAAATACCCCACCCTCAGAAATTTAATTCAAAAAACTCAATTTAAATTTTCATTCCAATAAATTTCCCCCCCCCCCCCCGACTTCACGCAGTGGATCGTTTCCACTGCTCTATCAGGAACTTCACCCGCGAAGGTGATTCTGACCCTTTTTGTCGGCGGAGACCGACGCAGCCAGCCAGGCCAATTTACACCAATTGCAATCTTTTCCCATCGATTCTCAAAAGGACTTTTTCATGCAAGTTTTTTCTTGCAGCTTCTGATAGCTTCTCTTGCTACATTTTGGACACCAAATATTTTGACAAGGTTTTTTTTTTTTTTTTTTTTTTTTTGACTTTCATATGCTAAACCACCTTTGGTGGGAAAGTGTGCTAGTGGGCGCTACGCACCATTGAAACCTTGTGCATTCTTATTCTATTATTTAATTCTTAAAAAATCATTATAGGGGAATCAATTACAGGGGATTACCATGCCAAACTACCTGAATCTCCTATCGACTGTTGCTACTGAAACCAGAGGAGATAAGTGCGCTTTTCGGTGACTCGATAATTACTCCTGTCTCGATATTTTTTTCTCTCTAATCACAACTTAGGCACTCTTCATCAAATTCTCCCTTTCTTAAAAAAATTATTGATTTTGTTGATAATGGTTTGTGATCAGACTGCCCATCCAATGTTTTCGAAACTCTTAAATATTATCAAACGAAATAGAAAACACCACCCAAGATAATATTACCAATCTCTCTTTCTCTCTCTATCTCCATCCAACCATCCATCTAATCTTAAAAATAAAAATCAAATTCTAAATAATAACTCTAACATAGAACTCAACCAACTGTCTCCAACATAGAACTCAAAATAAAACAGATGGAAAAATCTGAACAGGGAGCTAATTACAAATTTGAAACTCTACTTAAAAACCTAGCTTCTGAAACTACTTCAAAATGCCCTGAAAAGTTAAAATACACTCCTACCATCATTACTTTAAGTAAAAGCAACGAAATTCACGAAGTAAAAAGTAAAAGAAAGTTAAACTCTCCCTAAATAATTATAGATACGGATTCAATTTTTTTTTTATTTTTTTAAAATGCAGGAATTTAATCTTCCATTGAACAACAAATATTCTGAGATCTCTGATGAAGATTCAGAGATCGAAAGCAATGATGATTTCATCACTGATATGGACGATATCAATTCTCAAGTAGTTAGTTGTGATACAACTAAAAATAAAGAAAGTAATAATACCCTGATGCCTCTTTTTCTCGCCACCCGCAAAAGGAATGTCGACAGCAAAGAAATATTTAACCTCACTGAAATCTACTCCTTAAAAATTGAAGTAGAAGATCTCAGAAAGAAACTTGGCCCGGCTCAATGCCATAGATGACAAGGCTTCTTCCATAACTCCAAATACTGCACACAAAACCCTAAATACGTCAAGTGTGGGAAGAATCACCTGTCTATCATAGTATCAGGACTGCACGAAATCATTAGAAGTCATTCCCACCTGCTGCCACTGCAACGGAGAACATACGTCAAATTACCTCCAATGCCCCCTAAATCCATTAAATCGCCCAGCCAAAGTGGTTAAAAAACAATCCGAAGAGAGAACCAGACTAAAATCCATACTCAGGGAGAAAAGACATCCTATCCGCACCAACCATCCAATCCGCCACATCGCTCCAACCTCCTACGCCCAAGCTGCCGCAACTCCTGTCATTCCTGCAAAATTTTCGCATTCCCGCTCCTCAATCCTCATCACAAGACCCTCTCGACACTTTCGACCAACTTAGGGACTCGAAAATGTTCAAAATCCTCCAAACTTTCATAAAAATATCCAAATCAGAAAAATCCCAATCCCAAAAGTTGAAGGAAATAATGGTACTCCTCAAAGAAGAGTTTAATGTTTAATGCAATTCACAGCCCCCGTACATCACTACAGACCATTAGGTGGAACTCTAATGGGATTTTAGGTAAAAAAGAAGAATTCATTGACCTCTTACAATCTGAGAATTCAGACATCATTATTTGACAAGAAACCCATCTACAGCCTTCCAAAGAATTAAATATCCCCAACTGCACCTGCCACAGAAATGACCGCTTAACCCATCGAGGAGGAGGTACGGCCATATTCATCAAGAATTCAATACCCCACCATAGTATCAGAATCTTCACCAGCTGTGTTGAACACACCACAATAGAAATCGAAAACGAAACCAAACCCATTACAATATGCTCAGTCTACCGCTTTCCCTTAAAGACAAGACAACTGCCTCCAAGACCTTCAAAAAATATTCCGAAATAGAGACATCTGCCTAGCCATCGGAGATTACAATACAAGACACAGATCCTGGAATAATGGTAAGCCCACTGCAATAAGAAACACAATTTTCAACTTCATATACAATTTTGACTAAATGTTTTAGCTCCCAATGAACCAACAAGGATCCCATACCATAACATGCCTCATCCCTTTCACAATAGACTTTGCCATCACCAAAGGACTTGAAAACGCTACAATCTGCACCGAACCACAACCCAATTTTCATCACCTTTCTCCCTCAAAATCTCTCCAAGTTAACCAACATCCTACTTTTCACCAACCGGAACAACTTTCAAACCACTCTAGAAAACTCCATAAGAGGAAACCCCACAATTGAAACCACCGAAGAAATCGACAATGCTATAACCAACTTTGCTGAAAAAATTACCACCGCCATCAACTATTCCAGCAAGGTCAAGAAAATCCACCATCAAGCTACGAACCACCCTCCAAATATCCGATTAAAAATCCAAGAAAAAAAAATAGAATACGTAAACAATGGCAAGACACCAGATTCCCCCCTCCCTTAAAAAATGTTAAACTAATTTCAGAGAGAAATAAAAAAAAGACATTACTACCTTCCAAAACCGAAACTGGAACAAAGCACTTGCAGAAGCCACAATTGAAGATTATTCCATATACAAATTGATACATCACACATCACAGGTAAACAAAGAAATTCCCCCCTCCTCCTCTCCCATAGAGGATTTATCTATGATACCTTAAAAAAGCCAATATTTTCTTCGACGCCCTCGAAGACTTCTTCCAAGAGGACAGTGAGCGAAACTCAGACTCCCTTATCGAAAAAATAGAAGAAAACGTAAACGAATACATGGAACAACATGGCGAGACCTCCACATCACTGCTCACCTATCCCTCCGAAGTCGCACTGATCATCCAGAAACTAAAAAATACTAAACCCCAGAGGAAGACCAAATCAAGAACATTGCATTGAAACCTCTACCTATAAAAGCCTTAACCCACCTCTCCAAGATTTTGAATAAATGTCTACTTCTAAACTACTTTCCTCCTGCATAGAAGCACTCAATATTAGTTCTCGTCCCTAAACCTGGAAAGGACCATTCGCTCCCTCTAAACTACAGATCTATCAGCCAGATCTCCTCCCCTGCGAAAAAATTCTCCTCTCAAGATTAGAAAATCCTGCCATCCTACACAACGTCATCCCTCCAGAGCAACATGGATTTCGCCCCAAGACTTCCACATCACACCAACTTCTCCGACTCACTAATAGCATTATCACAAGATTCAACAGAAACAAAACCTCCATCGCAATTTTCACTCGACGTCGAAAAGGCCTTTGATCACGTTTGGCATGACGGCCTCGTCTTTTAACTCATCAAACTTAAATTTTCTCCCTTTCTAGTGAAAATTATCGATATCTACCTAACTGGAAGAACTTTCCAAGTTAAAATCCATAGCAAAATCTCAAGAACAGGTATTATTAGAGCAGGAAGGCCTCAAGGTAGTATTTTTTATTTTTTATTTTCACCCTCGACTTCCCCACCACTCCAACAATAAATACAACTATGTCTCTATGCCGACGACGCAGCAATTATCAGTCAATCCTCAGATCCAGAACATAGCATCAAACGGCTCCAATTCTACCTAAATAGACTTCAAATATGGCTCAAACACTGGAGAATCTCAAACAATCCCGAAAAATCCTCATCTGTAATCTTTAAAAAAGGAAACTTCAGAAAGAAACTACCGGACCTCACCTTACACAGCAAAAAAAAAAAAAAAAAAAAAAAAATCCCTGGGCCAAAACCACTAAGTATCTAGAAATTATAAATGATTCGAAACTTAACTTCACCACCCACCTGAAAGATACGCAACACAAATTCAAGAAAAGATTATTTTCACTCATGCCCCTTCTCAGAAGAAAATCTCAACTTAAGGCTCCCGTCTACCCGCCATTTTGATTTCATCAGCTTAATTCTCCCATCTTTATTATTTGATCTATTTGAATGCAACAAAGTGCATCTGAAAGGGCAAAAAATAATGAATGCTTTTGTGGAATTACTTTTTTCCTCCGATTTTCAACAATATTTGAAAATATTCTTTAAAGACCGGAAAACTGAAAAACGAATAATTAAAATAGAATAAAAATATTTTTAAAAATCTTAGGAAAAAAGTAATTCCACAGAAGCATTCATTATTTTTTTCCCTTTCAGATGCAATTTGTTGCATTCAAATAGAACAAATAATAAAGATAAGAGAATTAAAGTCGAAATTCCATTGGATTAACATTAAGCTGATGAAATTAAAATGTCGGGTAGACGGGAGCCTTAACCTCCGAAACAGTAGATTAATTTACCTTCACTACCTCTACCCACTCCTAACATACGGATGCGAAATTTGGGGCACAACATCCATCAAAAACATCAATAACCTTCAGTTACTACAAAACAGGACAGTTATTACAAAACAAACAAAAAATGGGAAAACCTACTCTGCCAGCTTAATAACGAAGATAACTTCCTTTCTAATACGAACAAAAAAAAAAACTTTTTGATAAACATTACGATATCCCCCTCCAATAGGTAATAATGGTCTGGTATTCTCTGATAAAGAAAAAGCTGATCTGCTTACCCATAATCTTGAATCCTCGTTCCTGGAAAATCCAATTCCATATGATGATGATCATATTGAAAAAACAGAATCAATAGTTCACAATTATCTTGAAGCTCAAATCAATTTTAATTTCTCCCCCTCCTCACCTCCCCCTCTGAAATAGTTACCATAATTAAAAAGTTAAGCAAAAAAAAGCGCCCGGAGAGGATGGAATTCACAATGAAGTCTTTAAATTCTTTCCTCCCAACGCACTTACTCATCTCACAATTTTTTTTTAAATAAATGTCTCATGTTTAACCATTTTACACAAAAATGGAAACATGCAACAATTATCCTTTTCCCTAAACTCAACCAAAAATACCCCATTCCCTCCAACTATCGATCTATCAGCCTACTAAATTTTATTTCAAAAATCCTTTACAGAACCCTGCTAACCAGAATACTCACTCATGTTTCCACTAATAATATTCTTCTAGGTACACAATTCGGCTTCCGTACTAACCACAGCACTGTCCATCAACTGCTACGGGTTGTGAATGCCATTACTGAAGGATTTAATTCCAAACAAGTCTCTGGAGGTATCTTCCTCAACATACAGAAAGCTTTCGACCGCCTCTGGCGCAATGGATCGATCTTCAAATTAATCAAATTAAATTTCTCCCATAATAGTCATCTCAAATATATACCTTAAAGATAGAACATTTCAAAAACTTAATAATACTCTTTCTTCATTATACCATATACAAGCTGGACAACCTCAATGGTCTGTAATTTCCCTAATTTGTTATAATTTGTACTTATATGATTTCCCTCAGAGTCCCTACTATAGCCTATGTTTATTCGCAGATGACACAGCAATCCTCTCTCAAGGAAAAAATCCATTCAACGTAATAGATAAATTACAAAATCATTTAAAACAAATAGAAGAGTGGATGTTACTCTGGAGGATTGCAGCAAACGCTAATAAAACTAAAGCTCTTATATTTAGAAAACGTCATGCCCCCTGCTAATAAAATACTCAATTTTTTTAATGATCAACTCTCTAGGGACTCTGAGGTCAAATACTTAGTCCAGGTCTTATCCTGGACTCTAAACTCACCTTCAAACTTCATATCCAATCAATAATTGACAAACACTGGGCCAAAATCCATAACTGTATACTTATGTATAAATCCATAAATGTATACTTATGTATAAATCCATAAATGTATACTTATAACTTAATGGGCAGAAATTCAGTACTAACTCTTGCTAACAAAGTCCTTCTCTATGAACAAGTAATCCACACTATCCTACTTTATGCTTCCTCCACTTGGGCCACCTACACACATTTAAAAAAAATCAGGTTTTTTCAAAATAAAATCCTCCGCATGATTACTAACTCACTTTGGTATGTCAGAAATTCTGTATTACACAAGGATCTCAATATCAATCCTATTAATAAACACATCAAGCATCAATCTAGAATATTCTAAAATAGACTAACAAATCATTTAAACCCATCAATAAGTGCTCAGCTAATTTTTGCTGACAATAATGGAACCCATGCCGTATCCTACCAATCTAGCAATAATTATTTCCATCTAATCCCCACATAACACTTTGCATTCCAACTCAGATCCCTTTAATTAAATCCTTCACCTCTTCTTCAATAGCCTCTTTCAATCAACCATCTCACTCCAAGACCTCCATCTTCATCTATTAAGCTCACATCAACTGTTTACTTCCCTAGTCACCCTCCCTACCTTCCCTCACTCGAACTAGTTTGCTGACCATTGTATTACACCCAGCCAAACAAGAACCATTTTCAAGTTTCCTTTCCTTCTTCATCTGCTTTCATATCATCAATAAGACTCTCTTCTTGCTGAGGATTAAACATAGTCTATCCAAGGAATTGAGGGAGTGTGTAAAAAGTTATAATAAAATGACATAAAAAATTTTATAATCTTATCTTACGATAAGATTATAGAATCCACCGGACTGGCACTTACCACTGTATGATTGTTGGTCATTCTAATAATAAACTTTAATATCTTCCCTGAATTTTTTTCAATCCATTAAACAATTAACTATTAAAATAGTTATTGCTACGTCTTAGTTTTAAAAGTATCTTTAAGTACTCATTATGATTTATAAACTTTTTTTGGGTATTTGTAGATTCCATAGTTCTATTTCGCAATACTTATCAACCAGAACAGGGTGAAACCCTTGAGGAGAGAATTAGAATTTTCGAGAATTAATACTCACCAAATGTTACATTTTAACTGTAGCCGTAACGCGGTATATTCAAGTGAGGCACTGTTACATTTTAATGTTTGTAAACTAATGAATTATTTCATTTTGTTAGGTTAAGGTAAATTAAATTTAAAGGTAAATTTTTTAGGTTGAGGTAATTTTCTTTTCTCTTTCGAATGTATATAATTCATTTTCGATTATGACAATTCAAAAATCAATTGCTTTTTTTCTTTATTTATGTGATTTTAAATGTTATTTAAGACTGCTCGAATCTGTTTCGATTTGAATTACATTATAAAAAAAAAAACGTTTGTTAAAAGTTTGTTTAGTGACATTAAATATGGTATAGGTTAAACTGAATAACCGATTACAATATCTATGTGTTATAATCGTATTTATTGAAAATTATTTAGATGATTATAGATTAATAAAGTTTTGGCGTATCTAGTGCTTAATTTGATTCTTTATTCAGAAATTATTTTTTTTAAATCCTCGAAGTAAGCAAGAGTTAGACAAATTGTGTAATAAATTAAATTATGAGCTTGCAATATTTTCGTTAAACTTTTTTTTAAATAATTAGCTTTCAGTGTTGCATTAAACCTTCAATGCATTTGATGTAAAAAATATCTCTTCTAAAAAATTGTTTAAGTATTGCTTCTTTAACCTGGAATGAATTAGACCTTTTTTTCATATTAATTAAAAGTATAAATGCTACTATGTAATAATGTTTTTAAAATTGTATTACATAACTAAATATACGAATAATCTGCATTTATTTGATACCGAATATTTATACATTGCTGTTCAATTGTTTCAAATTCAATGTAAACATAAGTTGTTTTGTAAATTATCTTAATTTTTTTTTCTATAGAGATTTTTCTTTTGATTATAAAGTTTCATAATCAAGATTTTAAAAGTTCCATATACCTTAGAATAGCTCATAACTTTTGTGAAAGATTATCATTCTGTGTAATCCAATATATATTTATTTTCCCTATGTAAGATGGATCATTTGGAAAAGCACAATTCTGAACGCGCTATAGAAAGATCTAGACCAGTGAAAAGACGGTAATGATCATTTTTTTACTATTATAATAATTGTTTTTAAATATATTAAGAGTATTTCTTTCAGTTCATTATGTGTATGTAAGAAAAGATGGTGAGACACTGAAGTTATGTAAACTGGAAATGTTCTTTCATCAAAATGACATGATTTTGTTCTGATGTTTATGAAAAAGAAAAACATTTGGATCTGAGTTTAGTGTACTTCTTGTCCACAGAAAATTTTTTCAATTGGCAATAAATCACCAAGTTGGTAACCCTGCCAAAAAAGTCTTTTAAAGGTCATAATATCGTAGTTTTTTCTGGTAACCCTACTATGTGAATGATTATGTTTCTCATCTTGGCCTGACAAATCATATGTGTTAAAAAACATTTTAATATGCTTGGTTAACTTTTTAATAAATTTCATGTATGTATGTAAAAAACTCATTATTCATTTGTGTTATTCATTATTTGTGTTAAAACTCATTTGATTGTTGTGTTTTGATTGTGTTGGCCTTTTCATGCTGGACTGGACTCTTCACCGGATGCTCAGACACTTGACTGATATTTTTTTTAAAAAAAACGTGGTTGATAAAATGAGTTCATTACAAAATCTCCCTTTATGGACAGAACACTGAAAGTTGTTACCGAAAGGTTGGAAAATCAACACTAAAAGATTCTTAGAGAAACTATTTCTGGTTTGAAAACAACAAGTTTCATGACTTTTTATTATTTATGTGGTCAGCAATCAAACATCTACTACACAATCAACTGTAAAGTTAAATCAGTTTCGTTACTTTTCCAAAATAACTTCTTGATCGTTAATGTTAAAGGTCTGTGATGTGTTACTATTGTTTTTAAGAAGTATTTAATACTTTTTGTTCAATTCATTTTTACATGTCTTTTTGTTTGATTGCAATGCTTAAGAAATTGTCATTCCAGCATCATCCTGTTTTCTGTTGAAATGACTTTCAAGTTTAGAAATCACACGTTTTTTTTTTTTATATATATATTTGTTAAAGTGTTTTTTTGCTATTTTCACATTTTCTTCGAAGTGCAGCTTTTTCACATTTTTATTTGTCATCTTGTTTTCCTGTTGAAATGCTTTCGAGTTTGAAAATAGAGCATTTGGGGTCATCTTGGCGCTGTTTTAAAAATTGTGTCAAGTTGTACACTAAAATAGGACTTTACCCAAAAACATTGTGTATGAAATCCTTTTCCAATTATTGCAATTATGTATTTATATTGTTATGTAATGCATATTATATGGACAGAAAAATAGTAATTCTTATTTACAATGGTCCCCTGCAATTTGATTGAGCCATGATCGTTGTTGTAATTTTGACAAGGTTTTTACTAGTAAGAAGAATCGTAACAAGCAAAGGAAGTAATGTGATGCTAATAAAAACATATTGCATTTCTTGTGGATTGAGAATATTTAGGAAGTTTTACAAACTGCCTTAATTTAGGCTTAGGGTCATTATTATAAGGAGATACTTATAGGTAAGTCATATCTCTAGACCCATTAGACTGAAGTGAACCTAACTGCGGAATCCACAATTATATTTATTTTATCCTTAAAAATTTATGATATAATTTTAGTATAAGTATTTTTATTAAGTCAAATAAGCATGGGGCTATATATATGTCATGTGTTAAGAAACCTCTGAAAAAATGTCATTTTTGTTTTGAAGTAACATTAAAATCTCAATAATTGTTAAATTTTTGTGATTAGTTTATTTTGATCTCATAATCTACTATTGGCTTGCAAAAAAGTGTTGAATTTTGCAGTTTTGTTCATACATTGCTGAAAGTTTGGGAGCAAAATCTGTTCATCAATAACATGTGAATGAACTTAATAGCTGATAATATATTTGGTGTATGTGAGTTTCTAAAATTTGTAATTTTATTTCAGTTCACGCTCCCGTAGTCCTCGACGTCATAAACGATCTCGTAGTAGAGAAAGAAGGTAATTAGAATTCTTGATTAAGGTTTCTGCATTTAATTAATTTCCTGTACCATGATCACTTAATATTTTATTTTAGATTTATCATCATACATCATTATGCTCAAGATAAAATATAAAAAAAATACCTAAATATATTTTAAAATGTATGTATGCTTTTTTTTAAATCTCAAGTTTGCTGTTTTCGGGTTAAATTCAATTTTCAGATACTAAATGCTTTCTCTTTACATATTTCAGATCACGATCTAGAAGTAGAGATCGTCATAGACATAAAGACAGAGAGCGTGAAAGGGATAAGAATAGAGTGAAAGATAAAGATAAGGACAAAGACAAACCTAGAGACAAAGACAAATCTAAACGTAAAGATAAAACAAAAGAAAAAGATAAAAATCAGTAAGTATATTGACTGACTATTAAAAAAAATTCTTTTTGATTAATTTCATTTTAATATAACATTTTTTTAGAGCTGTCTAATATTTTAAAAAAAGAACTCACACTGGGAACACATTTTTACTGCCTAATATGAAAGTCATATTTTGATTTCATTATTGTAGAAAGTAATTCCATTTTAATGAAAGAATAATTTTTGTTTGAATAAGATTTTTCCTAGATGCATTAACTATGGTTTTTTATACTTTGATCCCAAATATTATAACTATATATGTCAGAGTGGGAAACAACATATTAACTAAATGTTTTTTAAAATTTTATAGATGGTGTCTGATTTCTAAATAAAGTCTTATTATTTTTTAAATTATTCTGAATACTGTGACATTATCTTGTCTGGAAAAGTATGTAGATTTAGCCTTGTACATTAACGTTGGACAAAGTCCTTCTTAAGCAATCGTTTTGTAATGTAGTGTAACTTGCTGCTTATAATGTATTATAAAATATGTATAAAAACTTTATAAAGCCACTTAAAACCATAATAGACATAACAATAACCTTCTGGGAGGTATTATTGCATTAATAAATGTCATGTATCATTATGTAATAATAAAGGTATTATTACGTAATGATACATTCAGCTTGTCATTTGATCATGGTTTAAAATACATAGTATATAGGCTGTGTATAGAGTGATATTTTAAGTTGGGCAAAAATAGGCAGCCAACATATTCAACAAACCATGGCATAATTGGCAATTTATCATTTACTCTGAGCTATTTGAAGAGTATTTTTTGTGCATGCTATAATTGTAAATGAAAATGTTCTATTTTTGTTAATATCATTGATAAATTTTTGTTCTCTTTAAGTGCAATTTTGTATACTATTGGAAAAAAAGTTTGCGAAAAAATGTTACTTTATGCTCCATGTTTCATGTTTTTGATTATTTGACTGTGTTTCTTTTTTTTTTTTTATCTCTAGTGTAAAGGATGAAGAAAAAGATGATGATACTAAAAATGACAAAATTAAAAAGGAGCCACTTTCTCTTGAAGAGCTTATGGCTAAACGTCAGGCTGAAGAAATGGCTAGAAGCAAAGTGAGTTTAAAAAAAATTTTAAATAAAATTCATGTGCATCAAGAAAAAAATATTGTTGGTCTGAATTGAAGATCATTTAATGTTGCAAAATATTTTATTTTATTTAAATTATGAAATTTAATTTTTTTTCCTTTTATATATGTTCTTAGCCTGTGTTTTTAACTAAAGAACAAAGAGCTGCTGAGGCTCTTAAGAGGAGACAACAAGAAGTTGATGAACAGCGAAAGAAAATGGAAGAAGAGAGAAAACTGAGAATGCATTTCTTGGAAGAAGCTAAACATTCTCTTGGTAAATGTCAATTTTAAATATGTTTTGTCATATAATTTATTTAATTTTTTATTCTATATAATAATTATTATTTTTCTAAGTTTAAGAATCATCTACAGCCTTTTTTTAGAGATAAAAATTGTAATTATTTTGTGATAATTTTAAAAATTTAAGCAATTTTTAAAATTTCTATTTTTAATTAAATATAATTTTAGATTGAGGCTTTTGTGAATATTTAATTTTTCATCTTAATTTATAGGTATTGATTTTTCTCAGAGATTTTTGAGAAATGCTTTCAAAATTACTGAAGAGCTAATAAATTTTTATATCCATATGATTGTCTTCTTTATATAGAGTAGATAAAAAATTCTTTGTAGAATTTCTTGGAAATAAATATTCCTCATTTTCTGAAAGGATAGAAAGGGAGAAAGAAAAAAATTTAATGTTTCAACATTTTATTTGTTAAATATGAACTGAAATTTATATAAATGAAATCATGTGTATACTTTTCGATTTTGTTAACAGAAAATGACAAAGAAAGGGAAAGGCGTGAAAGGAGGGAGAAACGGGAAGCAGAAGAAGCAAATGCAGCTGCTGCAGCAGCTTCAGAAACAGATCGGGATAAAGTTAGAGAGATCAAAGACAAAGAAAAAGAGCTAGAAGCCATCAGAGTAATTAAAATCTTTATTTATATGTTTGATTGATATTTTTTTGTACAATCCGATTTTTAACCAATTTTAATGGAATATTTTCTTAATTTTTTTTATTGCTGCTGCATGTTACAGTTTTGTGTGATTCTTTTTCGATTATTTATAATAATTATACAAATGAGTGAAAATTGTTTTAACTTAGTAATAATTTTAACATTTGAAAAATATCAAGATGTATCAAATTTTATATTCCAGTTGAAATGTGGAGTAAAAACTATTTTGTCAATAATTCTACTCATATTAAATTATGAATAAGAAATATATATGTTATTTTGCAATGTATATATATGTGAGGGCCGCGGTAGCCTAGTGGTCAAGGTCGTGGACTAGCGGCCGGCGGTTTGCGTTCAGTCGCGGGTTCGATCCTTGGCCGCCAAAGACCCGCTGTGTAGCCGGGGCTGATGCACGTTAAATCTGTTCGGGGCTCAAAGTCCTCCCGTTGGTGTGGTGTGGATGTTAGGAGAGGGGGGTGCCAGCTCAGGTGTCGTCCTCATCACTTGACCGTGGTTCAAAATTACGAGGTCCGTCACCAATAGCCCTTGTGTTGCTTCTAGTGCGATGTTAATAAAAACTAAACTAAACTAAACAATGTTTGGTGTATTGAGAGATCTTTAATCCTTTTAAACATTGGGTAGAATTTATGTCTTTTAAAATAATTTAATGTTATTTTTATATTTCTCCATTTAGAATTATTAAAATATTTATGTTTCATGAGATGATCAAGAGGTTATTACTTGGTCAAAATGGACAAATTAGTGTCAAAATCTATTTTATTATTTTGAGTACATCATTGAAGACGGAATACCAAGCATTTGATAATTGCTTAAAATTATGAATTACTCCTATTGAATATTGAAGAATTTAAACACATGCATGCCATGAGTTTGATGTATATGTGGTACAATCTTAAAACTGACTGATCTTCAAAAAAAAAAAAAAAAAAAAATTGATTAAAAAAATATTTGTGTGATCAAACTTTTAGGGAATTAAAGTTATTTGATTGTTTATTTCATAATTTTAATCATTTTAATTGCATATTAATACCACTGCTGAAGTTTTTGTTTCTTAATAAGGCTTCTTTAATACTTCAGGAAAGATATCTTGGTTTAATGAAGAAGAAACGACGTGTTCGTCGTCTGAATGACCGCAAATTTGTTTTTGATTGGGATGCTTCAGAAGATACTGCTGTTGATTATAATCCTATTTATAAAGAGAGGCATACTGTCCAATTTTTTGGAAGAGGACATGTTGCTGGTATTGATTTAAAAGTAAGTTTAATAAGTTATTATTTATATATAAATTCTGTTGAGTGAACATGTATCAATCATTTCTACTATTTAATGATTAAATAAATTTTAATTTATAGAATTGAATATCTATACAGACTCTATGTGAATAATTAAAATGAATTATTTGTGTATTAAATGTATTTTATATATATATGAAATACATTTAATGAGAGAAGTCAGTGTTAAAAGTCATGGCTGGAATAACAAGACAGATTATCCAAATAGAGTCTATTTATTGCTGTTGTTGAATTAGGGAAAGTCAATATTACATGGTGATGAATGCAGTGCATGCTACGTCCCTTTGGCTTTGTGAATAAGACCAACAAGTAGCCGGGCTGATGCACGTTAAATCTGTCGGGGCCTAAAGTCCTCCAGTTGGCATGGTGTGGAAGTTAGGAGAGGAGGTGCCAACTAAGGTGTCGTCCTCTTCATTTGACCGAGGTTCAAAATTACGAGGTCCATCGCCAATATCCCTTGGGTTGCTTCTATTGTGATGTTAATAAAAACTGAACTTGGCTTTGTGAATTGTATACATTTTGAGAAGATCAGAAGCGTGGTTTCAGCCTTCATGGCCAAAGCAAAAGTGGGAGAAATTTACCTTGCTTAAAATTTATCTGCAGGGATTTCTTTAGATCATGTGGTATTTGATGGAGAGATTTTTACAGATCTCAGCAGGAGACACAAGTCTAGTAGGGATTATTTATCCCTTACAGGTCTATATCCAAGGGAAGCTAACTTTACAGATTTTAATAACACATGATAGCATAAATTAAAATCTTAATTGGAATGATGTCAGGAAATAAAAATGAACTATTTATTGTGAGTTAAAGAATAAGAAAATTTAGGAAATTATATATATAGACACACATACATACAATTTTGTTTAACAAGCTAATTCAAATAAAACACAAATGAATGATAGAATATTTCAAAATGAAAATGTGATTGTGGTTATTAATTATTTTGCTTTTTGTATCGGGCCAAGAAATTTGGATAATGATATTGTTTGGATTGAAATTTTCAGTGAGTGCCATAATAAGTAGATCCTTTCAAATTTATCCTTTTAATTGTTTAAATGATTATTTTGACATATATGTTGTACTATATGTTTGTATATTTTCAATGCTACTAGATTATGTAAATTTACTATTAAATGTTTATCTTAGTCTCAGAAAAAGGAACAATCAAAGTTTTATGGTGAATTACTTGAAATGAGAAGAACTGTTGCAGAAAAAGAACAAGAGATGTAAGTCTTTTTTTTTTCTTTTAATCCTAATAACTATTGTATTTTAGAATTTTACTATTTTTACTAGTTTTTTATCTTGGAAAATTAATTTTCTCTATCTGTAGTATTATTTTATTATTTCTATGCACAGAGAAACATTTGCAGGATTTCTATTCCTTAAAATTGATCAATTCTTTCCCTTTAGAATCCGTTTGAAAAAGATCAAGAGGAAAGAAGACAAACAAAAATGGGATGACCGTCACTGGTCTCAGAAATCTATGGATGAAATGACTGAAAGAGATTGGCGAATTTTCCGTGAAGATTTCAACATAGCTATTAAAGGTGGCCGTATACCTAATCCCATTCGACATTGGAAAGAATCTGGGCTGACGAAATCAATATTGGATATTATTGAACAATTAGGCTACAAAGTATGATTAGATTTGATTTTTCATTATGTTCTGTAATATTGATAGATTGTAAAGTTTTAATTCTTTTTAATGAATTGCAATTTTTTCTTGAAACATTTTTTAGTTTTTTCCCCATAAAATCTGGAGTTTGAATGCGAGTATTAGCATCTAGTTAGTTCTTAGAATACATTTCCCTCTTTTGTTTTATAAAATCATGCAAAAGATCAGTGTTTGTATCAAAAAAAATAAATTCATTTGTGATAAGATTATACATATGTCAGAGAGGTAAAAGAAATTTGTTGAATATTGCATGAAAATGAATTTACCTTCTAAGGTTTTATTATTCATACGAACCTGAAGTAGAGGATCCCCATTGAAATAAAAGGCTCAGAATATTTTAAACCTTAGGAATCTGTAGAAGATTGATTCAGTGTTATAACTATAGGCAATAATTGTGCTTTTGAAAAGAAGTATCTTTTAAGTATGAGATTTGCTAATGCTTTAAATCAAAAACTGAAAGTTTTGTTAGATCTATTATAATTTGAAATTTGTTCATTAAGTCCTTAGAAAAACAAATTATTTTAGATAGATTTTTTTTAAAAAATTTTCAGCTTAATCTCTTTTTAACTCTATACACTTTTTAAAGTGTTTTTCTGGATTTTTTAACCCATCTAAAAAGTAAGTTTGCAGAAAGTCCTCAAAATAGGCATCTGATTGGCGATGACCCCTTTGTTAGATGTAAACCATTGTCCACCAAGATATTTTTAAAGTTTTGAAATTTAAAAAAAAAAGTCACTGAGAGTCAAATCTGAAGAATACAGTAATAATTCAAACTTTAATTCCTTGATTTTGGCCTTCAAAACTGTACAGGTGAGACCTATGCATTGTCATGATGGAAGATCTTTTTCTTTTTCAAATGATGACATTTTTTCTTGATTTTTTTCTCTCAACTGGTGCAATAATGATGCATAATATTCTCCAGTTATTGTTTTTCCTTTTTCCAATTAATCAGCATAAGTGACTCTGCATGCCAAAAAACTGTGGTCATCACCTTCCTGGCCGATTTCACCATCTTTGCTTTCTTTGGAGCCTATTTACCTTCCAAAACCCTCTGTTTTGACTGTTTCTGTGATGTGGAGAGTAGTTAGTTTCTTTGTCTCATCAGGATTGGTATGAAAAAGTACCAAAATAGCCAGAGTCAACCACACAATTTCATTTATTTCCCACGGATAGAAAATGCAGTATCTTGCTAAGATGTTTTTTCGCTCCCAATCCTTGGAGCAAAATTGAAAACGTTGTACCTTGTGATATGCCTATGGTCTGAATTATTTTGCGCAATATGGTTCATCGATCTGTCGTAACCTTATCATTCCAGAAGTAGTCACTTTCACTGGACTTCGGAAAAAATGTTAATCTTCTGTGGATCTTTAACCTCATTCAGCCAGGTTTAAACTCATTTACCCAATTGTAAACAGTTGCAAACACTGGAACATCATCTATGAACTTCATCTAATTCAGTGTATATCTCTTTCTGTTTTTAATCACTGCTCGAAACTCAACTTTTTCTCATTTTTCTAAATAAACGCAAGTTTATTACTTCAATCAACAATGGAAATGGAACCATGGGATGGAAATAACTGAGTCAGTTGTCTAGTGAGTCATGATTTTTATTAAAACCAAACTGATTTTCGATGCTATGAGTGCCATGTCTGGATTTTTCTAAGAATTTATTAAATGACCCTCATGTTATATATAATAATATTTTATGTTTTAAATATATTATAATTTTGTCAAAATTTCATTAAAAAATTTTAAAGTTTGAAATTTGACTAAATTTAAAGAATAAAGTATTATTATTTAGGAAGATCAGTTGTTATTGTTTATTGAAAATTTAAAAGATTAATCTAAAAATTTTAATTTAAAAATCAGTTCTTGCATTTTTTTAAGCATTATGTGATTTATTATGATAAATATTTGTATTTTACTTAGCAGTAATATATTGTCTTCTTTAAGGAACCAACTCCAATTCAGCGTCAAGCTATTCCCATTGGTCTTCAAAACCGTGATATCATTGGTGTTGCTGAAACTGGTAGTGGAAAAACATTAGCTTTCTTAATTCCTCTTCTTGTGTGGATTACTTCTTTGCCTAAAATTGTAAGGTATGTAATAGTATACAAATTATTTTATATAATCAGTAATTCTTTTAATTATTTGATTATTAATTCTTGAAGTAATGTTTTAAACTTAAAAATTATGAAATTTCATTAATAAAATGATATAAGAATTTTGTTTGGTTATTTATTATTTATTTATTTAATTTCAAAGTTCTGAGTATGCACATACAATTTAAAAAGTGTATTAAATTTAGATTTTTTAATTAGACTAATTGCTAGATTTTAAGTGATTAAAAAATTGTATTGTTAATTTTATCTGAAATAAATCATTGGCGATGTTTATCATTTAAAAAGATATTTGATATTTTCTTTGTCCAGATATTTTTAAAGAGAAACAGATAAAGGTTTTTTTTTCCAGTTACCAAAAATTATTTTATTGGTTTGTAAAAAAATATCAGTTAACAAAAGTGATGCAAATGATTACTGATATTAATATTAACAATTGTTAAGGCCTAGCTAGCAATGACTTTAAAAAAATGCTGAAATCATATAAAAAAGCCCTAAAATTTTATTAAAAAAAAACAGATTAAAAAAAAAACACACAAAATGATATAAAAATAACAGATAGTAGCAAATAATTTAATCATAAAATTTGGTTATTTTTCTCAGATTTGCAAAAACTCAAAAAAGTATTAATGCATTTTTTTTTTTTATATTTTATTTTTATTTTATGGACAGGTGAAAAGAAAATTGAATTACTATCAAGTTTATAATTCTTGAAACAAATTTCCAAAATTCTGTAAAAAACATTAAAAAGCCTCCCTCCCTTCCCGAAAAAAAATCTGAGAATGCTTCAAGATTAGAATTTTGACCTAATAATTTGAGATAAAAACCTATATTTTTTAAAACGTCACCAAAAAACGTTTTGGCTGAACGTTAAGTCTACGAAGCGGACCAGGGTAGCCACATTTGGCAGAATACTGCCAAATAATTCCTGTCGGCAAGTGCTGCTGTAGCCACAAAAAAAATTATTGAAATATTAGTTCAAATGTGTGGCAAATGTATAAATATTAATTTTTGTTAGGCAAGTAGGAACGATTCCCAAATTTCAGAGCTCTAGCTTGATGGGAAATTGGTTAAATTTATGATCAAAAATTTGATGACACACTGATACATACACAGACAGACACCAAGTGAAATACATAAAAACATTGTAAAATTGGTGACTAAAAAGTATTCTTTTTTTTTTCTCTCATTTGTTTTACCACTAATTTTCTATTCCTTTATTATTCATTTCTTCTGTTGTGCTTATAATTGTTATTATGCGTACAAGAGTAATTTTCCCAATCTATCCACTATACTTCACAACTTCAATCTAATCTTACATGAATCGCATTTCACTTATTGGACAAGATTTCATTTTAAGCATTTCTAGCAGAAAAGTTTCTGACATCAGTTGCAGGAAAAATCATGATACAGCCTGCTATTAATATCTAGATTTGAGAAGAAATGCAGTGATCAGAATTTGTGTTCAATTTAGCAATTTCCACAACGCTTCAGTTAAAGGTGACATGCTATAATCTGTACCCTTATAATCATACAAAAAATGCTACTTGTTTTGCATTTAAAAGAGGAAATTGCTCTTTTTCTTATAAATATGTTTTTTTAAGTGCTTTATATTTTAAATTATTTCAATCAACTCATCTTGAACATTTTAAAATGTTTTGATTTATTGTATGAATAATATTTTGTTTCAGAAATGAAGATATTGACCAGGGTCCATATGCAATAATTATGGCTCCAACCCGTGAGTTGGCCCAGCAAATAGAGGAAGAAACAATTAAATTTGCCAAAACTCTTGAAATTAGAACTGTTGCTGTTATTGGTGGTTTATCAAGAGAAGAGCAAGGTTTTAGACTTCGATTAGGATGTGAGGTACAATTTCAATTTGAAATTTCATGTTAATGTTCTAATATTTTATGATATATATGCTTGAATCAATTATGTTTGTAATTTAGTTTGGAGATCATTGTTTTTCGCAAAAGCAATTAATTTTAATTGTGAATTTCATTTTAGGTATTCTTATAAACACATGTATAAACATTTTGATTACTCTATTCAGTTATAATTGAGAAATCCTTAGTAAAATATCACGTGGTAATATGTAATATTTTATAATTTTTATCTAATTAGTAAAAAGGATCCACATTAAACTATATCAACTACTTAATATTTCAAATCAAATTATTCGTTTCTTGAAAGTTCCCTCCCCTTTGTCGTAAATTTCTCAGAATGAATTGAATTTCAATGATGAGTTTTGTAATTATTTAAGCTTGTTTTTCGTGTTAATAGATGTGAAACTAAATAGTGTTTCAGATTAATTTTTTCCCAGTGTTTGTAAGTTTGCTTAAACATGCAGATCTCCAATCATATTTTTTTTTTTATTAACCTGATTAAAATTGATTTTGTGTATTTCTGTTTATGAAATCCTAAGATTCTAATATATGATACATTTTTTCATTTGGAATTTTTTTGAATATTAGGTAAATAACTAAAAATTGCATTTTTAAGCATAACTACAATTTTTATAAAATCTAAGTTTTTAGGTATTAAAACTTTTTTAAAATTTTACTAGTGATTTATTGACAGATGAACATTGGTAGATTTTCTTGCAACACATTTTTTTTTAGGCTTGTGACTTTTTCATGTTACCTGAATGAAAAAAAACTAATTTTCAAAGTTATTAAATTTAGAATTGTTGCTATTGTTGATAATTTGTCAATAAAAGAACTAATTTTTAGTTTTTATGAAATCTGCACATTCTAATATAGAGAGTATTTTTAGTCGGTTTTTCATGGATTTTGACATAAAATAGTAAAAGATGTGTTTTTAAGTCTTATAATTCTTTAAAAAATAGTCTAGCTTTTTAAGTATTGGAGAGTTATATATTTTACACCTTCAAACATGTGTATCAAATTAGAATATCTATTTGGAACAAATATGATAAAGGCATACATAATTTTTGTAAACTTTTTTAGGTGTAAGTTTTTATTTTTTCTTCAGATTTTTTTTTTTTTTTTTTGTTAATAGGGTTAAAAAAATTACACCTCCTTTATGTTTATTGTTTCACTATATCATTATCAAAAATGGAGGGAAATGTTTTCTTTCACAAAGACATAACATAGTACATTTGAAGTGTACTTTTGTTTGATTATTGATATTCAGGAAAATATGAAAAATACAAATTACACCCATGCTCATAAATTTAAGATAATGACAGTATGTATTAATAAAAGTGCATAAGAACAGCAAGAGGGAGGTAACCATAAAGCTTGTTTAATAAGCAAATGGATTTGAACAAAATTAAAGGTACATGATGTGAATATAAGGGTGGGAGGTATAAAAATAACAGATAAGCTCTGATGCAATTGGAGAAGACATCTCCCATGCAAAAAAGTTAATAGCATATGGTTTGTATGATCTGCAACACATTCAGTCCAGTCTGACCATGCTATGCATCAAATTATCCAGCTGTTCTCGAAGAAGACCATTCTATTCATCAATTTGGCTTTCTGTTTGTTTATTGTAATCCAAAACACAACTTGTTTATTGTAATCCAAAACACAACTGTATTATTCCCAAAGATATGTGTCTTGATTTTGCATAAAAAATTCCTTTTCTAAAACATGATTTCAATGTGACTGTGGAATATTCTTAATTTATGAGCATGAGTATATATAACAGGATTGAATACTTTTAATATCCTGGAAATGTTTTCTTTTATATGAATAAAAAATATATTGCTTAGTTTGTGTGTATGCAATTTAATTGTATATTTTCAGAGTTTAAATTATATTTTGAAATTTCTATATGTGAATGTTCAATTATATTACTATCAAAATTCAATTTTTAATTTTTTTTATGAAATAAATATTATTTAAAGTAGAACCTTTTGATAGTTAAATTATGATTTTCAAATTAAACTACAAAAACAATTAACTTATGATTGTGTATATACTCATACACACATACATACATTGCTAATAATACAATATTTATATTATACATTTAAAAATAAAACATTTTAAGTTTATTTTTAAGTATACTTTTTTAAAAAAATCTTTGAAAGGAAGAAATTCAAAACACTTAAAAGAATATTGCATTATTTTGAAACACTTCATAGTATAATTTTGCTTGTTTGTTTAATCATCTCTTATGTTAATCATCTCTTATATTTAGATTGTTATTGCCACACCTGGTCGTTTGATTGATGTTTTAGAAAACAGATATTTAGTTCTGAATAGATGTACTTATATTGTTCTTGATGAAGTGAGTATTTTTGAAATGGTATGCCATGTATTGAACTTTTAATTATGTGTTTTAAGCATTGTTATTCTCAAATTTTAATTTAAATTCATAAATCTACTCAGAAATTTTCATAATTAATAATTATTGTTTTAACTTTTCATTTTATTGGAATCATGGTATAGAGATTTAATTGTATTTTAATATGTTAAATTTTGCATGTATACATATATACACTTTTATTTAAGGCTGACAGAATGATAGATATGGGTTTTGAGCCTGATGTTCAAAAAATTCTGGAATACATGCCTGTCACAAATCAGAAACCTGATACTGATGAAGCTGAAGATGAAGAAAAACTTCTTGCTAACTTCAATTCAAAAAACAAATACAGACAAGTAAATGAAAAATATATTATGATATATTTATATTATATTTAAGCGTGAAAAAGAAAAAAAGTGTATTTGTAGTGCTTTTTAGAAAAACGTTGGAATATATTTACACACTTTAGCAATGTTTTTTAAGAAGTTAAATATTTATTTTTCAAAAGAAAGAAATTGTCTAAAATGTGTAGAATTTATTCCACCCAGAATTGATTTTTTAATGGAGGTATACAATATTTCTGAATATTGTTTTAAGTAATTGAAATTATATCAAATGTACTTTTTTGCATTATCTTTACTTAAATTCTGATGCTTATTTTATTTATCCTTTATTAATTATTCAATCACAGTCCTATACTTTATTTTTTATGTGTGAAATGTTTTGCATTTATATGATAGGAAAATTAAATGTATGCAAACTAAGTAATTTGTTCTTTTTATTTTTAAATTCCAGTTGTTAATCTCAAATGCGTGCATTAGTGATTTACTAAACGAGAGGAAAAAGAATTAAGTTTAATAGAAGGGTCAGGGAGAGTAAGGTTCATTTTCAATTTGTTCAATACAAAGACCTGCAGATTATGTTTTTATTTAAAAACACTTTAGTTTTGCATGTGTGCAATTTTATACTTGCTTCAAAGCAGAAAAATTCGTGATATACACAAAAACATTAAACATTTTGTTCTCATATTAATAATATTTTAAAAATATATTGATTAATGTTTTATTGTTATTAAGATTTTATTTTTGTTTAGCACCAAATTCATTCCGAATATTTTATGATAGTAAGAAAAACTTTTATTGTTCATAGGAAAAATCATTTATTTTCATGTCCAAGTATTTATGATTAAAGAGATGAAAAATTTATTCAATCATTCTTATTTTTTAATTCATTATTAATTTCTTTCACTCAAATATTTTTGTTTAATGCTTTAAGTTTATTCTGTTATTTTTATAACAAGCCTTTTCACATCTTATTTTAATTTAATTAATTATCACATTTTAGTTTTGATACTTCTTGAATTTTTAATTTTATAAAATTATGAGAATGTTTACTTTTTATTTTTAATTCTTAGACTGTGATGTTTACCGCTACTATGCCTCCTGCAGTTGAAAGATTAGCCAGGTCATACTTGAGAAGACCTTCCATAGTTTATATTGGATCTGCTGGTAAACCAGTTGAAAGAGTTGAACAAATTGTATATGTTGTTACTGAGAGCGTTAAGAGGTAAAGCATTAATTTTTAAAATTGAATTTTAATTTTTTTACAATCATGTTACATTTTATAATTGCTACTAGGATTAAACTGCTTTATTCTTCTAAAAACTTTCTGTAGATTTCCCTTAAATGTGTATTTTATATAATTGATATTGATTTACAGGAAGAAGCTTCTTGAAATTCTTAGTGAAGGAATTGAGCCTCCAGTTATCATTTTTGTCAATCAAAAGAAAGGTGCTGATGTTTTGGCTAAAGGTCTTGAGAAAATGGGAGTAAGTACTAACCATTTTAAAAATGTTTCATCTGTTAAATGATACTCTTTATACCCCTGATAACAATAAATTCTGAATTTCTATTAATAATTTCTGTAAATTTTATTTAATTTGTTTTCTGTCATATTATTTATGTTTAATTAGTTTTCTGTCATATTATTTATAGTTTAAATATTTCTAAGCATTATAATTTTCTTTATTTATTCAACATAATGATTAAAAAAATTAAAGCAGTAATTTCATTTTTCCCAAAAATTTAACTTTGCTCTTTTAATGGATTTTAAAAAATTTATTGTACTCTTGGGTGCAAAAAGACTGCTTGCTTTTATTTTATGGTATGAAGCCATTTCAGATTGTTTTGAAAATCTGAAGTGATCAATATTGAAATTTCATGTTTCTTATAATTTAAAATACAAAGTTTTTGGGCAAGGAGTATTTAAAAATTAATTTTAATAATTAAATTAATATATCAAATAAGTCAGTCAAAGAATATGTCTTGAAAAATGCTAAAAGTGTTGGAAGTATTTGAATATTTTGCTCTGTTAATGTTGTTTGTTTTCTATTTGACTCTTGTCTTCAGACTCAAGTGGGTTTTTCTTTATTTGTCTTCTTTTTTTTTTCCCCTGAAACTTAAATCTCAGTTATTTCAAGCCTGCTCAATTAATAGAAGACAGCATTTTTTTTTATGAAATGTACTTTTAAAATCATCTTTGTAATTTGAAATTTTCTATTGTTTTATTATATGTATGTATTAAAGATATTGAAAAATTTATTATGTCTATTTCAAACATAAAGGTACGTAATCTACAGTATTATATTTCTTCAAATTTTTTTTATAGTATAATGCTTGTACACTTCATGGTGGTAAAGGTCAAGAACAAAGAGAGTATGCATTAGCCAGTTTAAAAACTGGTTCCAAAGATATCCTGGTTGCAACTGATGTTGCTGGAAGAGGTATTGATATCCAAAATGTATCCATGGTTATCAATTATGACATGGCTAAAACTATTGAAGGTAAGTTAATTTTTTTAAGATGAGGTATATTTTTCTATGAAATGAAATAAAAAATATCTTTATTTTTTTTTTTATACAATTGTATATTTTTATAATTCATATTTTAGTTAAACATATAATTTATTGACATTATTCACTCTGTTTGTTTTTTAACTGAAAATTCTGTCTTGTGTTTGTATATAATTATAAATGAATCAAAATTGTTCTGTTAAAATATTTTTCCTTTACTTTTAGTACTGAAAAAAATGTTTTAATCACGTCATTTTTAAGCATAATTAGTCTGGAGTTTTCACCTTGTTTTTTTTTTTTTTTTAACTTGGGATGAAACCTAAAGGTTAAAAACTTTTTTCTAAAGATTTTTAAGTATAAAATTATCTGCAGTTTATTTTAAATGTGGGAGAGGATTAGGTAAATAAAGCAAAACATATTTTTTCTTATTGAGTTTTAATATTTTAGATAAATTAATATATCTCCATGCTGTTGTATAAGATCATATGAAAGAGTAAAGCTAACTATTCTGTCAACTTATGAAGTTCAGATCTTTAATTTGATTTAACTCAATTAATTTTAAGACTAGACTCCCAAATGGACTAGAATCTCAAATCTCAAATGGACAAATTAAACACTAAGTAGCTTTTTTTAAAAATCAAATAATTAATTTACTAACTTTGAGCTTGGGAAATAAACACAATCTTTGACTTGAGGTGAATATAATTAAAATAATGAGTTTAAGAAAAATGGGAAATAAATGAAAATTGCTACTAAATTAATTCAGTGTCAGTTACTCTTAGAAGAAAGGGCAATAGATTTCATGCTCTTAACATAAATTTCTCCTTTCAATTTAATCTAAGAAGATAATGAAACTTGGAGGGGCACTTCATTTGTTATTTACATAATTTACTTTAGGAAATGATTGTGGATTCTCATTGGAAGAAGAAGCTGCGGAACATAATAAAATAACACAAAACTAACATAAGAAGTAACCTAAAAATATAAAATGTAATTTTAAAAATAATTTTTAATCATGGACTACAGTAACTCAGCACAAAACTTTTTTTGCCTGTAAATTATTTTTAATGATTTAATTCTGTTAAGATTGTTGTACTTGCTTGCTGAAATGAATACTTTTGTAAATATTGTATTCAACTGCACTTGAATTTAACTATGGTTTAAAAATCAGATCACACCCTCTAATAACCTGACCAACTCTTATGCAGTATTATAAATCAAAAACAAAATATCTTACATTTTATTTTTTTCTCTGTTTGTATATAAGCTTATTTGTATGTATGAAGCTAAGTTTTGGGGGCACTTTAATTTCCCCCTATAGATTACACTCACAGAATTGGACGAACAGGTCGTGCTGGAAAACATGGTATTGCAGTGACTTTGTTAACAAAAGAAGACTCCCACCTATTTTATGACTTGAAGCAGCTGATTATGAGCAGTCCTATATCAACTTGTCCTCCAGAACTTGCGAACCACCCAGATGCTCAGCACAAGCCTGGTACTGTGATTACCAAAAAAAGAAGAGAGGAGAAGATATTTGCTTAAACACATAGTTGGTGTAAAAAAGTCTTCTGTAACTATCCAGTTTGAATGTAAATATTTAGAACTGAAAGTTTTAATGAAGCGTATCTGTTGAGTTGTAAAAATATTCTTTTTCAACAAGATACCAGAAGTTTTATGCAAATTTTGTATGAATTTCAAAAAATTAAATGTTTTGTCTTGAAAAGATTAAAAGTATTTTTATTTATGCATTTTTTTTACTTTTATTTCAACTAATTCATTGAGTGATAAGTATCTTTAATATATTGTATTTGTGTTGATAGTTGCCTAATTAAATTGCCAAAATGGAACAATTCTGTTTTACTGTACAAATACGTAAATAGATATGTACTTAAATTTAAGAAATGAAGATTATATATAAACACAAAATATATAAATACATTGTATTATCAAGTATAATAATGAATATGCATTGAAAATTTCATTTGTTAAGTACAAGATAGATTTAATTGAGAGATTTAAATCATAAAATTGTTCTATTGTAATAATTTTTTAACATAAGTTTGCTTAAAATATTTAACTATGTATTTGTTAATTATGCATCATAAATGAAAATAGATGTTTTAACGTTTTAAAAAATCTGACTTGAAAACACACAGACAATTTATATTTATGCATTAGTGACAATTTTAAATAAAGCATCACAATATAAATTTGACTGAGTCACAATATAAATATTTTGAAAGCATTTTTAATAGACTATATAAAGGGTGTTTATCCAGTAATTAATTTTCTATATTTAATAATTTTCTTTCATCAAGGAAAATTATTAAATATAATATTGTGATTAGATACACTATAAATTTTCTGTATTTTTTGCGTAATTTAAGTCTTCATGTCGAAATTATAAATTTTTTTTTCAAAGCTTCTAGTAGCAAATTAAATTTCTAAAGTTGAAATCTCGTTTATTTTTTTCATATTAATATACATATTGAGTAGTTAATACTCGTAATAAAATTTCAAATAGATATTTTTTTAAATAAATTCTTTAGCATGATAATTCTAACTTCACAATGGATAATTTACTACTAGTCTGTAATTATAACATAAATACAAGTAGAACAGTTATTCAAGTGAAGTATTAATCTTATCTTCTGATAGAAATTCATATTAAAAAATTGGAGATCTTCCTGATAAATAAATGAAATAATTTTAATAAAACATTTATTATAATGATAAGTCTTTCAGTCTACTTATTTTCTTCCTAGAATCATTTTTTAGAGATCAGCAAAAAATTTATAATAACACATGGATCAATAAGTCCCGAGACTAACATTGAAAACAACATTTTTTTTGCAAAATTTTTTTTTATTCATCAACATAATCACCTTTTAGGGTGATACAATCGTTCCAACGCTTTTCCAATTTTTCAATACCATGTTTATAAAAAAATTATCTTTCGCTTCAAAATAAGCTTTAGTTTCAGCGATGACCTCCTCATTTGAGCCAAATCTTTTTCCCTGGAGCATTTTTTTAAGATCAGCAAAGAGCCAGTAGTCACTGGGGGCTAAATCTGGCGAGTATGGGGGGTGGGGAAGCAGATCAAAGCCCAATTCGTTCAATTTTGCCATTGTTTTCATCGACTTGTGGCAGGGTGCATTGTCTTGGTGAAAAAGGATTTTTTTTTTCTCTGCATGTGCGGTCGTTTTTTTGCGATTTCCTCCTTTAACGCACCAGCAAGTCAATATAATAATCATTGTTGATCGATTTACCTTTTTCGAGGTAGTCAATGAAAATCACGCCATGCGTATCCCAAAAAACTGACGCCATGACTTTGCCAGCTGACTGCTGCGTTTTCGGACGGCTTTCGCCAGCTGTGCGCCACTGCCGCTTCGACTCTGGAGTGTAGTGATGTATCCATGTTTCGTCCATGGTCACGTAACGACGCAAGAAATCTTTTTTGTTGCGAGTAAATAGCGATAAACAGCTTTCTGAATCATCGACTCGTTGCTGTTTTTGTTCCATCGAAAGCAATCGCGGCACCCACTTGGAAAAAACCTTTTTCATGCTCAATTTTTCCATGAAGGATAGTAAATACACTTCCATATGATATCTGTGTCATCTCAGCAATCTCACGGAGTTTCACTTTACGATCTTTCATTATAATTTTTGTCACTTCACTCACATTTTCCGGTGTAACGGCTTCCACAGGTCTACCCGAGCGTTCCGCGTCATTTGTGTCTGTACGACCACGTTTAAACTCGGCAAACCACCGACAAATCGTTGCTTTTGATGGACAAGAGTCCGGGTAACAATTTTCAATCCATTGTTTCGCTTGCACGGTGTTTTTACCCATTAAAAAACAATGTTTTATCAGAACACGAAACTCGGTTTTTTCCATTTTTTAAACAAACTACAAAACGACTTTACTCCAACCTCGATAATTCAGCTGTTTCTGGTCCGATCGACTTAAAATTTTGACACGTTTCAAGCAAAGGTTAGTACTCTAGAAAGACCTGGTTACTGGTTTACTACGAGCGCCATCTCTGGGTTAGTCTCGGAACTTATTGATCCATGTGTTAAATGGCAGATATGAGCAGTCTTTTTAAAGATAATATTTTAAATATTGATTAAAATACTGTTTTTTTTAGCATGAACAAACTATTTTTATACGCAGTATTAAAAATATCTATATGCTTCTCTCAACGAACACACGAGATACGAGAGCTCGGAAGCAATGATGGAGGTCATATAATACTGTGTACATTAAGAATGATTTTATGCTGCATGCTCTAATGTCTTTGTGAATCTATCTTTTATTCTTCTGTTTGTGTATCATTAAATGTGTATGTCTGATACCATGACTTATCAATCTGATTAAAATACATCAAATGGTAGTAGTCTGTAATTTAGAATGATTTAAAGAAAAGCAAACTCTCGGAGTGCTGAGTTCGAAACAAATGAAATGGATAAATTAAACATTCCCGAGTTAACTGAAACCAATTATTTTATATAGTCTTTAAAAATTAAAGCTCTATTATGTCTGAAAAGATTGGATTTGATTATATCTGAAATAAAACCTAAAGGACTAAGTGAAAAGGATTCCAATGAATGGGACCAACAAAATTTTGATGCTGTTGCATACATCAAATTATCAATATGAAAGTGATAATTTGCTTCCACTACTCAAATTCGCAGAGGAAGGAAATGGAGAAAATCTTTCGGAAATAATAAAATCTACATATACTCGACAGGTCAAAGATAGAAAAACAGATACCAGGATTCAGATCAAAAATCTAGAGAGGAAGTGCAATGAATCTCCAATGGATTAATATATTGCAAGAGTGAGATTAATAGCTACTAAGTGCGATTCTCTAGGACTAGAAATTTCTCTCTGTAAACTTTCATTTTATACTGTTAGAGATCTCTGAGGAAAATTTGGAAAGGAACAAGACATCCTGAAATCTCAGTAAGATAAAACAATGGAAGATATCTTGGAAATACTATGTGAAGAAGCAAGTAATCCAACAAATAAAGGTGCAGATAGGACAAACGTGGAGGTGCTGTATTCTAGAAAATTTAGAAGTCCAGGTACGAAGCTCTGTTATTTCTGCAGGTGGCCTAATCATCTAACTAAGGATTGTTTTTATAGAAACAAGAGAGAAAAGAACTATGTGCCAAATAACAGTAGATATAACAATAATTGCAATAATGGGTACTATTCTAAAAAATCCAAATGCCAGTTCAGCTTTCCCCATTTTGGAAGAATCACCTGAACAGTTGGATAATGTACTGATTTTAGATGGTGGGGCTTCTTGTCATATGTCAAAAGACTGTATATGGTTTCAAAATATAAAACCGGACTATAAGGAAGTACTACGAGCAGGTAAAAATTCTAAAATAATTTCTTGAAAGGTATAGGAGATGTAATAGCCAAAACTGTAAGTAAGAAAGAAGAAAATTCTATAAATTTAACTATTAGTGTTAGTTATGTATACCTGATTTGAGATATAATTCATTACCTGTTCCATGCTTAATGGATAAAGGCTGTAAAATTAAATTTGATAATAACTATGTGTTTATAGTTGATAAAAATATGTTGGTTACTAAAACAATTAAAAATGAGAGTGAATAAGGAATTTATTTGAATCCCATGTATAATTCTGAACGTTATTTATCTAATCTGTCTACTAGTAATTATGAAACTCCGCATAATAGATTATGTCATTTAAATTCTAAGTATATGATTAAAATGAAAGAATATATTGATATTAATGAAATGAGTGATTTTAGATGGGAAATGTGTGATATGAATAAAATAACCAGGAAGAGTCATCCTTATATTGACATTAATCAAAGTTCCGAAATTTAAGAATTAGTTCTTGAAGATCTGTGTGGTCCTATGCAAATTGAATCATTGGGATTTTTATGATATGGTGGTTGATATATAAAAATTATATGAAATTAAAAAATTTCAGGAAAGAGAATGGATTGGAATTTGTTAATGAACAATATCTTGCTAATTCTGGTATATTCCATGAGAAAACTGTACATTATAATAGCGAAAGTAACGGGAAAGCTGAGCATGGTAACAGAATACACTTCTAGAAAGGGCGATGTTATATGAAAAAGAGCTTCCATTAAAATTCTCGGTAGAAGCCATTAATTTCAGTACTCGGGTGCCTATTGTAACATCGTGTAAAGGTAAAGATAAAATTCCACTTGAAATACAGACAGGTAGGAAACCTAGATTAAGTTATCTTTAAACAAAATGGGTTATGTTGCGTTTCTTCACATTCCCAAAGAAAAAATAAGTTTGATGTTCCTGGAAATATGGATATAATGTTAGGTTATGTAAGAAAAAGATGAAGGATGACACTTTTTTTGGGAAAAATCGACCCGTGTGGTGACCGGGGATGACAGAATAGTCTCACTGTAGCTCATGCATGTCGTAAAAGGCGACCAAAATGGGTACCCTGCGTCTGGGGGTATAGCCGGGCACCCTGCCCCTGCGGATTATATCAGGGGACCTCAGGGATTTGCCCTTTTTAGGTAAGTACGGGCATCATGACCCCGAGGCCCCCTAGTGAACTTTTTCTTTCCCATGGGGTTTACTGTCTTTGGTAAACATAGGTGACGCGCCCCCGGGTTACCCTAACGATCCTTCTCTATTTTCGACCCTCCTTTTTGTCAACTGTTTGTCTTTTCTTCAATTTCTTCTCGTTTAGACCATAGCCATATCTGGCTCCTGCGCCAATAAACTTTACTTTCTCACTTGACCCTCTTGTTGATCAATCTTTTTTCATTGTTTTACCGTCTAGATCACAGATTTACCTTGTTTGGCGCAGTATGGCCACGTCCGGCTCTTGCGCCAATAAAACCTCACTGTCATCATTGGGAAAAAATCATAGATTAGAGCCTTCGGATTCAGAGTCGGCCTTCTCTATAAAAGGGCCCGGGTGCAAGAAACCATTTGAGGTCCTAAATGTTTTATAAAATAAAATAAAAAAACTTATAAGCACGAACATATATTACTAATGCATAGTTATTTAATGCGTGATTTTCTTTTTGCGAATACATTACTTCAGAAAAATAATTTTTTGCAATTTCATTTTCGATGTTTAATATCAGGTGTATTTAAGCTTTCTGTATGCATGCTTGACAAAAAAAAAGTACAGTTTAGGTGGGGATACTCGGGAGTTCCCCGAATCAAATAACAAAAATTAAACATTCGCATCATCAAGAATTGGTTTGAAAATAGTCAAAATTCTGAGGTCTAAAATTTATTTGTTTTTGATAAATTAGGAATAATGTCAAGTTTTCATGAGCAAGAGTACACTATTTTAGTTCTTGATCATGTTGAGGCCTTCTCAATCGCGGGCCCCCGTTTTATAGCATTCGCAGCACACCCTAGATGTCCGGCCTTGTTGGGATATTCAGTCATAATATGAAGCCTCTTCAAAAGAAAACGAAAGGCATCCAAATATAAAAAAATAAATAAAAATAAAGCGATCAGTTTCGAAATTTATGACTCAGATTCATCAACGCTAAGGAATGCTTATATATTTGCAAACATTGAGGAATAAGAAATTAAAATATCTTGTAATCTTTAACTCAGGCGCTCCGAAAGAATAAAATCTAAAAACATGTCAATGAATTTTACTTGTAATATTCCCAGCAATTATTTAGAAGCGAAGAGTAGTGTTGGTTGCCATAATTGGGGTGGCCCCGGTAGCCTAGTGTTCATCGCTTCGGATTCGTGGCCGACGGTTTTCGTTTAATCGCGGGTTCGATCCTTGGCCGCTAAAGACCCGCCGTGTAGCCGGGGCTGATGCACGTTAAATCTGTTCGGGGCCCAAAGTCTTGGCGTGGTGTGGATGTTAGGAGAGGGGGTGCCAGATCAGGTGTCGTCCTCATCACTTGACCGAGGTTCCAAATGACGTGGTCCGTCGCCAATAGCCCTCGTGTTGCTTCTAGTGCGACGTTAATAAAAACTAAACTTAACTGCCATAATTGGGAGCAAGCTATGAAAATGAATTGCATTCGTTACATAAAGTTTGGGAGGTTGTATTTCAGCCATAAAAAACTAAACTAATAAAAAGTAAATGGATCTATAACTAATAAAAGAAAATTATTCTAGTGAAAGGAGATATAAAGCAAGGCTTGTAGCAGCTGGTTTTAATCAAATTAAAAATATAGATTTTTCTGAGTCATATTCGCCATTTGTAAATATAGAACTTTTCGGATTATTAATTGCACTTGCAGCTAAATTAAACTTAATTGTTAAGTTTTTCAATGTAAAAACTGCGTATTTATATAGTGGGAGGAATCTATATATCTTATCTCCACCTGAGAATGAAAAAAATAATAGATTATGGAAAAGTTTGTATGCTTTAAAATAATTTTTATGGATTGCCGCAATCTGGTAGGAATTGGTACTAGAAGATAAGTGAATCACAAAAATTTGGGTCAGTTCAACTAATTTCTGATAATTGTATATTCATGAAGACAGATGACAAAAATATTTTATACTGTGCATATATGGTGATGACATAGTTATTTTATGTAATAATAGTGAAATGCGTGAAAATATTGTTTCTAAAATTAAAAGTGTATTTGAATTGCGTGAAAATGAGAACAATAAATTTTTGGGGATGGAAATAAAAAGAGAAGAATATAGAACCAGATTATCACAGACTGAATATATTGAATCTTTATTGATTAAACATAATTTTGAAAATTGTAAATCGGTAAAAACACCGAATGTTAAGGGAGAAGATAAAAGTTTCTTTCTTACAAATGAAGAATTATTAATATAATTATGTATCAAGAATTAATTGGTGAACTTTTATATTTGGCTTATAGAACGCGTCCTGATATATAATTTGTCACAACTTACTTTTCTCAGTTTAATCACAAACCAGAAAAAAAGGCATTATCGTTTGGCAAAAAAAATGTAAAAGTATTTAAAGGGCACAAATTTTTTTAAAAAAATGAATTGAAAAATTCTGCGCAAAGTTTAGAAAAGAGCAGATTTAACCCCCCAAGGTGCACTTTTATCTTTATAATTATTATTAAATTACTCAATTAAAAATAAGAATATTAAAGTAAACGATGAAATATCGATAAATGGACAATAGTAAACTTTTCTGATATTAAAATTAAAGCAAACGATACATTATTAAATTGAATATATTTAAGCTAGATGTAATTGAAAGAGACACAAACGATAAAAAAAAAATTAAAAGTGATCCACCTAAAACAATTGCCTCTTGAGTAGCTAAAAAAATGGTTGCCTCACAGCTGTCTTAAAATTCTGAATAATGTTATTTTTTTCCATTCATATTTTGATTCAAGTTTACATATGATTTAAGGTAATACATAAATCAATAAGTAAATAAAATACTTAACTTTTATATTTCACTTCAATCCAATAAGAAAATTGGGGGGAAATTTATTACGACATATTTTTGAAAATTGAGTTCATTAATGGTGAAAGCAGGTATCAGACATATATTGCATATATTTTATTTCAATCCAATAAAAAATTCTGGAGAAATTTATTATGACGTATTTTTGAAAATTAAGTTCGTTACCGGTGAAAGCAGACATCAAAATGTACGCAAAAACAAGATAAATTTTTGAAAAGTGGTCAGGTACGACATTTATAAGGTACAGAAAACAACAGTCCCTCGGGTGGCTGAAAATTGTTTTTTAGCAATGATTTTGGTTTTTTGAATGCTTGTTCTGATTCTAGTTGAGAAAATGCTAAATCATTTTCTGTGGATTAATTTCATTGGGCAATTCGCTTATTTCATGGAAATATCATAAACATAAAGATGTAAATCTTTCTACATGAGAAGCTGAATTATTTTCTATCTCAGAAATTTTTAAAGACATTAGTAAATTTATTATCTGACCTGAAATGTAATCAATTTATGAATGATGCTGTAACCTTGAATTCTGATAGTCAAGCAGCTATACAGTGGATAGAAAGAGCGAGATCATCCGATAAATCGAAACACGTGAACTTACTTTCAGAATTTGTAAAAGATTTATTGATAGAAAATGTAATTAAATTAAAATATCATGTAGACTGATTGAATAATTGCAGACTTTTTGAGAACCGGATATACTGTATGGAAAATGTTTCACTAATATCTTTATTTTGTATATGCATATATGTATAAATGTTATTTTTGTGTTTATTATTATTGTGTATATGTGTTTGTCTTTAAGGTAGTTTTGAAAAAAAAAGAAAAAAAAAAAATGTGCCACTGGCAGAAGAGGTGCGTTGGGTTTGGAGCAAGCGAATAATTTTTTTCTGTACGCAGAATTAAGAACATCGATGTTTGTGTTTTCCTCTTGAAATTCTAAAGGTATCAGAAAGCGGGGAAAAAACTCAGTTTTTTGACAAGCTCCCCACATATATTTAAATAATAACAAAATCCCCTGGTCCGGGTCCACAAAATACCTCGGTGTTACGTTAGATAAGAAACTCACTTTCAAACAACACGTAATACTAATTAAGCAGCAATATAAAGCAGCAGTAAGTAAAATTTTTCCCCTTCTCGCGAGAGACTCTACATTAAGTAGAAAGAACAAGATGCTTATCTATGCACTGATGCTTAGACCTATCCTGACTTACGCCTCCCCTGTCTGGGCCCACTGTGCACCTACTACTATGGATATCCTAGAAAGCTCTCAATCCAGCATCCTACGAACAATAGTAAAAGCACACTGGTACATGCGCACTGCTGATATCAGAAATTCATTAAATTTCCCAACCCTCAAGCAATTCATCAAAAAACTAGCGAAAAACTTCTACAATAAAATCGATATCTCCACCAACAGAACCATTCAGGCAATAGAGAAATATACTCCAATCAATAATAATCAACTTCTGCACAGACCACGTGAAATACTACTTGATTAATTCTCAATTTCTCATCTTCATCATTTTTCTACACCGTTTCCTTCCAAAATCCGCTTCAAAATGACATCCATCAACAACAGCCAATAGGAGCACACCCAGCAACCAATAGGAACGCTCCCTCTCCACAATCAAGAACCGACTTCAATTTCTTCTTAACCAGACATGAGGAATAAGTCAGGATACTTCTACCAACGCCACTAGTAGTAGCCTCCCTTAACAGTAATAATAATCAATAGCATTTATTTAAGAAATTTTAAACTTCAGTTTTAAAACTTTTAAGATAAAAAGGAACCACCTTCAAGAATCTTCTCTTTCTCGTCATCGGCACTCTGACTATACCTTAATGTCCATTCTGCAAATAAAATGGACTACTCAGATTTTAATATCTAATAACTTAAATTTAAATTTAATTTTAAATTTTTAAAAATTTATTGATTCATAGTTATTATAATGAATTTATTTTTTAACTTTTAATTCTAATTGTAAAATTAATAACTAAGCATTGCTCGTTTAACTTTTTTACTCTGGCAATTCATTATTTTTTCAATTTTTAAATTAACTTCTGGGCAAGCTGAAAACCAAAGTTCTGTCTCACCTCCAACTAATTAAATAAAACTGGGGATTAAAGCCCGCGAGGGTTATGCACCCCAATATAAAGTCACGTTTGCTTGTACAAGCTCCCCGATTCTTCACATCTAGCAACTGCCGGTGACCCTCACACACAGATTCCCGGACGTTTGCGTCTTGATCCTATTAAATTTTGATTGCAAATTAATATATTCTGGAACTTCTACTAAATTAAAGATTTTAAATAGCACTTCTGATGAGAGAGTAAAATTTATAACTTCAAATTAGGAACCTCGTAAATTTATGCCATTTGTGCTACTTCCGTTTCTCCCAATAGTTGCATAAGAGACGAGAGCGCAGAAGCAATGACTGAATTCATGTAAAGCTGTGTGCCTTAAGAACGATTTTCTTTTATTCTTCTGTTTATGTATCAATAAATGTGTTCGTCCGAAAAAAAACCATGACTAATTAATCCGATTAAAATACATCAAATATTTTTAAGGTGACAAAGAAAAGAATATTTGAACTTTGCTGATAAATATAGTTTTAAATAGAGAAACATTATTTAGAAAGAAAATTTGCACCGTCTAAAAACAATTCTAATGACTTTTTTCCTTTATTAGAGTTTACATTAATGAAAATCACTGATATTATCAAGTTCTTTTAACACATGGTGTTGGAAATAAATTACTCGGATCCCGCCAGGGGGCGCTTTGTCTCGTGTGGGTGAGAGCGCACGGGTTCATGGATAATATTGTCAGAATGCTCTTAGATCTTGACCGCGTAAGGCGGGTTATTACTCTTGACCGCGTAAAGCGGGTTATTTCTCTTGACCGCGTAAGGCGGGTTATTACTCTTGACCGCGTAAAGCGGGTTATTTCTCCTGACCGCAAAAGGCGGGTTAAATTGTAATATAGGCTATGTGGAAGCCTTCAGTAGTTGTAAATAATGTAAATATTTGTTTATGTGTGATTGGCCCGTGGAGTCCTAAAATAAATGTGTAATTAAATTAACTGCTCTCCCTATATTTTTGGACTTGGTGAATCTCCAACATTTGGTGCCGAAACCCGGGAGGAATCTACGTAGCCAATTAAAAGTAAATCTTTGAATATATTTTGGACTTGGTGGATCTTCAACACATGGTAACGATTAGCAACTAATGTTTTTTCTAAGAATCATACTTCTTAAAAATAACTCTTTTCAACTTGTGCGCTGCAAAAACAACTAACTGTACCGTAAATGAAATTATTTTTGAAACCACAGTAAATGTATATACGAAAATACGAATTTTTGATTTTTACAAACTTTTAATTTAAAATACATTAAGTTTGAAAAATACTTTTTGATTTAATTATTTTTAAAGAAAAATAATAGAATTTTAAGTTTTCTCTTTCTTTGATCTAGCTCTTTTTTTCCTGTAGAATCTGTTACATTTTTTTGAGTTCCCAAAAAATTCATGAGAATATGTAATTCTTTAATTTTTCATTCTGTTAAGATTAAATTTTATTTGTTTAAAAACATGTTTTGATAGTTTGAATTAATTAAAACAATCTCACTTTTCATTAGGTGCAGATAGTTTTGAAATTTTTTTAGAAAATAAGCATTTCTCCTTATCTTTTAATGAAATTATCAATAGTTATTCATATGAAATTACGAAAACGATAATATTTTTATTTACTTATTTATTTTGCTTTCGAAATTATGCATAAAATGCATTTCTTTAGATTTGCAAATGGGAATAAGCAATTATTAATTTTCCAATGTGTTATTAAGTGCGTTACTGAAACGGAATGCTCATTTTTTTTTTGTCCTGTGAACGTGTGCATTCAAGAGTCATAAAATGCTTACATACACAATCATTGATAGAAATATAGATTCACAAATTGAAATCGAAAATTTTAATGAAACCAATCCGTGCTTCAAGCGGATATATCTTTTAAGCTACTATAAAATAATTTTAGCTTAAAGTTTGCTTTTCGCTTACGTTTATGAATTTTAAAGATTTTTAAGGAAAGAATTTTAGGGTTTTTCTGTTTACTGCTAAATATTTTTGAAATTAATATGAATTTCTTATTCTTAGAAACTGAATTTATTAAATCTTATTAGCTATTACAAATGAGTTTTTTCCGTCTTTACTACGCGAAATTCACTGATTTAATTGAAAAAAGAAATTTCTGATTTTTTTTGTGATTGAATGAAAAGTGTATAGATGAACAAACCTACGCTGTTTAAAAAAAAATGATAATACGCTCAATTATGACTTATACGTTGAATCAAATATTGGAAATCAAGATGTTTTACTGTTTTTATGCCATATGAGCATAATACATTTTTCTTGAGAAATTAATAAGGAAATAAAAATAGATTGTAAACCACTAAGGAAAATAAGGCTGTTGTTATTTGCCGAAGAATTTAAAGGTAGCAATGAATGAAGCATGCAGATTGTTTATTAACGTCGCAATTGTTTGTTAACGTCTGAGCGTTATCAACGACGGACCTCGCAATTTCGAGCCTTGGTCAAGTGACGAGGATGACACCTCCCTCTCCAAAGCTCCACACCATACTTTGGGAGGACTTGGAGCTTCGGTATATTTAACACCCTTTAGCTCCGCTACACAACGGATCTTCAGTGGCATCAGGACTCGACGGAAACGACGTCGATCGCGAGTTTGTGACCCTAATCGCTAGACTGCCACGGCCATATTAAGTATGGAAATGAAGAACGATACGTAAGGTACATAATCTTTGCTTTGAAGATCAATACGAGCTACCTAGCGGTCCACGAGATAAATATCACGGATTAAAAACTTTTAGGACTTTCTTAGGCACTATTTTTCCACAGCGACGCAACCGTATCTTCGATTCAGGAGTTTACCTTCTTTAAGAGCATCATGACTCTGAGGTACCCTAGCGAACCTTTTCATCCCCATGAGGTTAACTGTTGGTCAAAGCTCAGTTTGACTCAACTAAGTTTCTCAAAAAACACAAGCATGTGGATTGTAATTAAATTAAAATTTATTGATTCGCGCTCAGGGATCCAGTCAACACTAAATACGGATTAAACTCGACGAACTCCGTCACTAGGAGCCGCAAAGTAAGACACCACCTCTCTCATTTGGTGTTTACATCTTAATATGGGAATAATCATGGCACGCTACTTGCATGCGCACACATTCCGCCCCACGTTGACCTGGCACTGGTTACAGCAATATGAATAATTCATAATAATATTTTCACACATACACTGATAATCTATCAAAAAATTACAAATACAATCAATTTACATGTAAATTATTATAATATAATTTTAAAACATATTGCACATTCTGGATATTAAAGTAAATTGGTTCAATTTGGTGTAGGATGAAAACAAATTCTTAAAATGAGTTATTTAAATACACCCTGTTTAGTTTTCACCAATATGATTCTTATTTTATACTTAATTTGAAAATAACTAATCAAAAATTCTCAAAATAAGCATTCGATAATTTTCTTATATTAATTCTTCAATAATTCGCAAATTAAACATTTAATGCTTCTCCAATTAATCGTATAATAATTCTCAAATTAATCATTTAATAATTCTCTGTCATTCTTCAATAATCTTAAAAGAAATATTTAGTATTACATGAAAATAACCAATGAGTAAACCAGAAAATAGATATTCAATTTCAGATAAAAATTGCTAAATTAATGCAGAGCTTATACACATTAAAACTTTCATAATGAATCACACTCAAAACATAGCAAAGGAACTTCTAAGTAATACAATAATACAGATTCTAAATTTCTCTAAAATTCAAAGTCCATCCCCCCCTTTCTATTTAATGTCTCTATAGCATAGCTAACAAAACAAAAAAGAAAATTCTCACCGCTTCCGTAGGATTATCCAGTCATCCAAGAGGGGGATGTGGTCAAAAGTCCTTTTCCTACACCGTCCACTGCAGGTGGGATTTCTGCTTTCACTAGAACTCCATACCACGGTTGGATCTTTAATTGGCTTACTGTGGAGAAGAGTAACTCTGAAATGGCTGGACCTTTCATCTTTGCACTGGGGAGGGGTCGTCTATGGGGTCATTGCACAGAGTCACTTGTTTTAAATTAAACCTCACACACACGCATGGGGGTATTTGGTCTTCACATTACACCCTTCTCTTTGTCACTAAAACGCGAATGGAGTAAATCTTGACGTGTTCTTCACTTGGTACCATAGCGGCTGTCTCACTCTTTTGGCCTGAAAGCCGTCCGACGTTTCGTTCTGTACTTCTTATTTTTTCCTTCTTCCTCGGAATCGGTCTTTTCTTTCAAATGTTTTGCAAGGATGTTTTCGGATAACTTTCTTTCTACTTTCCACTTTCCATCTTCGTAAAAAAATCTTCTTGCCCTTTACGTCCCTGTTTTTCACACATCCGTCTCAAATTCTTCCGATAATTTTCCTTTTGATTTCCTTCGCAATCACCTACTTTTGATTCAAATTTTCTCTTCTATTTATCTCTTCTTTCTTTTGATTTCAAGCTTCTCTTGAAGTAATACTCCTTCCAGTTTTCTTGATTCTTCCCGTCTTTTCAATTCCGTTTGATGCATTTCGTTCTCTTCATTTAAGGCATAGATACTATTTCTTAATTTTTCTAATCGATTTACCGGATTAGAATCTTCATTTTCCTTTGGAATTAAGTTTCATTTCTAGTACTGATGATGCTTCTTCCCGTTCTCTAATATCATTTTGTTCCCTTATAATTTCCGAATACAAGGACAAATATTCAGGATTTCTAAGTGAACGTTTCAACAATACATTCAATTTTTTAACTGCTATGTCTCTTAGATTTCCTAGACAAGATGGATTTTTTTTAAACGCCATTTTTCCTATGTATTTATCCATATTATGTCTCCTATAATTTTTTAGAAAATGCTCCTCGCAGATTAAATTCTATTTATTTTTACGCACGGTAGATTCAACATTGTCTATCTCCCGAACTTTCTAAGAATGATCTATAAATCAGATTCCTCTTTAACAAAATCACAATGAATCTTGATTTCAATAGCTTAAAAAATATTCCTGCGCCTAACAATAATTATATACACTCAGGAGTATTAAAACTACTATCTGCCAAACTAATATTGCAAAGATCATTCTTATTAATTTCAAGCTTATTTGATGGAATCATTCAATGATGGAATTGATAAATAGCAATCATTCAAATATTCAAGTTCTCACTTCTCAAATGATCTTGGTTTTCAACATCCACAGAAAGCATATAATCGTAATCCTTCGCTCTAACACATCTCACTTATTTCGTTACCGATACATTACGGAATAGACGGTCCACAAAGGTGAAAGCTCAATTTACCTCAATTCAGTTTCTCAAAAAATGCAAGCAAGGGGATTGTAATTAAATTAAAATTTATTGAAACGCGCTCAATGATCCAATCAACACTAAACACAAATTAAATTCAAAGAATTCCGTCACAAAGAGGCTCAAAACAAAGCCTCCTTCTCGTTAGGTGTTTACATCTCGATATGGGAATCATCATGGCACTCGTATGCGCAACAGACATCCGGAATATGTAACACTTGCATGCACGCACAACTGTCTTGAGGGATGATTACTGATGTTTATAAACCTCTTGAACTGAAAAGCAACACGAGGGCTATTAGCGACGAATCTCGTAATTTTGAACCTCGGTGAAGTAACGAGGACGACACCTGAGCTGGAAACTCCCTCTCCAAACTTTACTATCACACCACGAGAACACTTAGGACCTGGACCATATTTAATGTTCATCAGCCCACCAAACTGCGGTTGTTTAGTGGAAGCAAGGCTCGAACCTACACCACCATGACCACTCTGCTGCCTCGTCCACAATCATGCAGGACAGTGACTTAATTGAGAATACTTTTTTATAATTTATAAAATTATCGGTAAATATTACAGACATATTTGGCACTTAAAATTGATAAGAATACCGCATCAAAGGTTTTAATTTGAGAAGAAAACACAAAATTAAATGGTTAAATGAACGAAATCATTTATTTCATTTACCTTCAAAACTTTAAATTGCTTCTTAACTTTTGGTAATTGATATAACATTTTGAAATTCTTTTTGGTTGTTTCGCATAATAATGTCTGATAATTCTATGCTTGGAATAAGAGCTTATATATATATATATATATATATATATATATATATATATATATATATATATATATATATATAGAGAGAGAGAGAGAGAGAGAGAGAGAGAGAGAGAGAGAGAGAGATAAACATTCATTACTTTTTTTAAAAAAAAATCCACAAAATACGATATAGCTGTTATTTATTGTTTTCCGTAGTAATTAAATGGAGAAAAAAAATTGATAAACTAGAAATAATACTGGTGCAGCTAAACCTATGCACAGAATTGTGTGAAGTTTTTTAGTTTTTTTTTTTTTTACGTCACACTAGAAGCAACACGAGGGCTATTGGTGATGGACCTCGTAATTTGGAACCACGGTCAAGTGACGAAGACGACACCTGAGCTGGCACCCCCTCTCCTAACATCCACACCACTCCAATGGGAGGACTTTGGACCCTGACAGATTTAACGTGCATCAGCCCCTGTTACAAGGCTGGTCTTTGGCAGCCAATGATCGAACCCGCGACTGAACAAAAACCGCCGGCCATGAATCCGAAACCATGACCACTAAGCTACCGCGGCCACCAGAATTGTGAAACACTTTAAGAAATTGAGCAAAAAAAATTGCTTAAAAATATTAAGATTTGTAGAAGTAGTAGGAAATTTAAAATATTTTGAAAAAAAAAAATAAAATTTTAAATAATTGTTTGTATAAAAGGTAGTTTTACACGTGTTCAAATATGATGAATAAAAACTGTTTTTTTTCAATACTTAATTTTAAAAAGTTGCTCGTACGGTACAGAGTCCCTTGCGCCACGGTCAAATGATGAGTTTGGCATCATAATTATTACAAACATACAGTATAGCTAATGTTACAGCATTACCGAAATCAACTTAAATACCCAAACAGTCTCACGATTTCAATTATATTGCAAGTCTGTATTCTGTGAAGGTTGGCTATGGGGGCCACTGAAGGACGTATGCGGCGAAGGAGAAAATAAAGTTGTTTTTATGAAACATTAGAGCTGAGACCGACGCCGAGTTTGGTAGTAAGTAAACACTCTGAGTTAGTTTCATGTCATAGAAATTTAAAATAAGTCTAGCCTCTACAACCACAATGGGAGAAACATTTATAATATTTTTTTTTATAATTCTTTGATAATTAAGAGTCCCCAAAATTTCTCGACATTGAGGTTGGGTGAACAAACCTCTTGGATAAACCTCTTACCTTTACACTTATTTTAATTTAAAAACAACAACACCAGATCGTAAATGAAGGTTATTTGAAACTTATACTAAGTGAAAAATTGAATGAAATTGCTGCTGAAAACCATAAGAAATCTTGTGGATTCAATGCCTCGGATTTTGTAAGCGGCAATAAAAGCAAATATATATGTTACTTAACTCAAAATGTTATGTTTTTTTATGCAATAAAACATCAGTAAGTACTCTCAATTTTGTGAATTGAAGTTTTTAGGGATACTTTTTATAAGTTTACATTTATAAATTTGACTTTTTCTTTCATGAGGGAAAATAAATATAAATATGGCAGCTTTGCTTAACGGGTTTAGTTAATTCCCATCCTTTCTTAAGGCTCTCGTCTACCCGCCATTTTGATTTCGTCAGCTTAATGTTAAGCCTATGGAATTTCGACTTAAATTCTCACATTCTTACAACTTGATCTATTTGATTACAGTAAAGTGCATCTGAAAGAGCAAAAAATAGTGAATGCTTCTGTGGAATTATTTTTAAAATTATTTAAAAATATTCTTTAAAGACAAGAAAACTCAAAAACGAATCATTAAAATAAGAATAAAATATTTTTAAAAATCGGAGGGATAAAGTTATTCCAATGAAGCATTCATAATTTTTTGCTCTTTCAGATGCACTTCAATGCATTCAAATAGATCAAATAATAGAGATGTGAAAATTAGAAGTAGAAATTCCATAGGATTGACATAACGTTAACGAAATCAAAATGGCGGGTAGACGGGAGCCTTAATTCTTTGTTTTCTTTGAAACATTAATTTTTATTTAAGAAATACTTGTGCTCATAATATTGGAAAACATTCTAAATTTCAGCGAAAAATATTTTAAGATATTTATTATAAAAACAAACATAATGCTTTTTTTTGGAAGTCTAAAATTAAAACAGTTTGCTGAAATACTCTGCGAAGTAAATTGCAGTTGTACATTCAGCTGAATTTAATATAAATTGCAATTAAATGCATGAAATAACTTCACTGGCTTAGTTTCCACCAAATTTTAATTTTTCTGAAAATGTGAAACAAATTATATTAATTAATTGAAAGCTAATTAAAAATGATATTTGTGTTTTTTAAAAGACCCTTTATTACGTTCAATGACAGACAAAAAAGTGTGTTTTTTTTTTTAAAAAAAAAAAAATGTAAAAATGTGCATGGTTTAATTTTACGATTTTAATTGCGTGTTTTTCAGATTACAATATATATATATATAACACATGGATCAATAAGTTCCGAGACTAACCCAGAGATGGCGCTC
>BMAW01022054.1:0-14331 GCA_019974015.1 Nephila pilipes
TTTTGAAGTGAAGCGAAAAAGGTTTTTTCCAAGTGGGTGCCGCGATTGCTTTCGATGGAACAAAAACAGCAACGAGTCGATGATTCAGAAAGCTGTTTATCGCTATTTACTCGCAACAAAAAAGATTTCTTGCGGGGGGGAAGATTTGGAAAAGCGTTGGAACGATTGTATCACCCTAAAAGGTGATTAACAAAAGGTGTTATGTTGATGAATAAAAAAAATTTTGCAAAAAAAAATGTTGTTTTCAATGTTAGTCTCGGGAGTTATTGATTGATGTGTTATATATAACGACTTTCTTTTAATTAGTACTATTTAATTAATTTTATAAGACAGTCGAAGAGCCAATTTCATTTTAAAATAATTATTTTATTGTAGTGGGGAGAGAGACCATTTCCATATGGTGGGAATTACACAACTCCGCTGTTGGATACTGATTATAAGAGCAAGAGTGAAAAAGCAAGAGAGCGTTTTTTGCTGTGTTTTTGGTTATATAACAGGGAAATTTCACAGTAAACGTCACAGATCATGTGGGGTGAATGGAAGGATTTCGAGGGAATATAAGTGCAGACCTAAAGTCTGGTAGATATCATCCCAACAAATCTGGAACGTGGGAAACGCTGACATTATAGATTTTAAGAGCACGTGATTGCATAAATTAAAGTTAAAAAAGGATTGATATCAGGAAAAAAGAATGAAAGCTTTACTTTTAAATGAGAGAATAGTAAATACTAGGAAATTAAATTATTATTGTGAGAAACTAATAGGAATTAGGGTTGAACCATTACATGTGAGTGAGTGAGTGAGTGAGGAGCAAATTATTATTATTATTATAATAAAAATTTATTTTTCTTTTGCTTTTATTCTATATTTCCCCCTTTTCCTCCTTCCTTCTCTTTATATTTTTTAATTTTATTATTTTTATTAAAAATTGTTTATTATTAAAAAAATATTTTTTGAATAAATAGTATTTTCACTCAAGACGATGTCGCATTTTTAATGTTTGCTCAGTTATGAAAGTATAAGTCTAAGTTGCTCAGTAAGTAAACTTAGTAATTAATGTTGCTCAGTAATTAAAGTATAAATCTAAGAAAATTTTATGAAATCTAGCCGTTCTCTTTCCCTTCTGTATTAACAAGTTAGTTAAAATATTTAATTAAACTTAATATCAAATTCATTCTGTCAAGAAATAAAATGTCCTGTTTCGGACGAAAAGTCGAATTATAAAACATGTTCATTTTTCCATAGATTTAATGCTATGGAAAGGTTTTGTCTAGAATAGGGAATAATAATAATTAGACAATTAAAAGAAAAACGAAGAAGAGGCAAGTCATAAGAATATCAAATTCTTCTTACCCTGAAGCATGCCAAGAAAGAAACCTGATAAATGAAAAACATTTCAAACAATCTCTACAAAAAAGTTGATGGCAAACGATTCGATGACAAAAGCCGGTGACCTAAATAATATTTAAGCCTACTTTGAATTGTTTCTTGCGGGGATTCACTTAATCTAAAATAAATCAGTTCATAGATAAAAAATGCTTGGTTTCTTGCGTGAGTTTTACTTCAATCAAATAATAATTTTAGGAGAAATTTTTTCTTGTTGTTTTATATTTTTGGAAATTAATTTCATTATTAGTAAAAGCAAACAGGAACAGTGACACAAGAAAACTAACACACATGCACATACGCAAAAAGCTTCTACTTTATACATATGAAAATTAACATAATATATATCATACATGAAAGTTTTGGCTTCTTGCTAAAGTTAATAGAATATAAAACTGCAAGATGAATTTTAATTTCTTACGAGTATTGTTATTGTGAAGACTGTCAGTACCTACTTGAATAAAAACATTGATCTGTGATTGGTACTTTTGATTATTAAAAAAGTAACACTACTGTAATATATTGTATACATGCAAGAAATGAAAGTACGAGATAAAATTAGTTGATTTTTTTTCTTTCGTGTCAATTATGGATCTACAATATCGTTGAAAGAACCTGGTTATGATCCCTAGTCTAAATTCTTATTTCCTAGTAAGAGCCTTCTACGACTATTACTTGAAACACTTACATAACGTATGTTAAAATTTCAGGAAAGTTGATAGAGATATTCACTATTTGAATTATATAATTACAAATGAGCAATTAGCCGCCTGAGAGAGTACTAAAAATTCCTTTTCCAAACAAAATAATTTCCACCAAAAAGAGTTTTTCCACTTTTGTTTAAATTCTAAATCAAATTAAATCATACTACGTATGAAGATATTTTAAATAGAAGTAATTTATATATTTGTAAGGGTAATTCATTTGCAAACTATTATATTCAATGTAATAATAAGTAATTAGAAATTTTGTAGAAATGCTAAAATGTCTGTGGAACTAATTAGCATTTTATTGAAATAAATAACTAATTGTCGAAATCTCTAAATGTTTGCATTTTTATTGGTGGTTACACACACACACAACCAAGAAATTTATTAGTTGCTCAAAAATTATAAAAATATTTTAATTCCATTGTTTATATAATACATTTAATATTCATTTTGGATTGAAACACTATTCCATTATGCTAATTTATTCCTAAGATAAATAATTAGAAATAATAGCAAATTTGTGATGTTAACACTTAATGATGCTTATATTAATATTTTGGATAGAATATTTTAGTAAACGTAATAAACAAATAATAAAGCATGATTTGTACACTCGTATTCAAAATTAAGAGATTTTTTTTTCTTTGGTTGATTATCTCCAGAAGTACTGGACAGTTTAATAAAATTATAAGTATGTGTATATAGTGATGTAATGCAAATAAATACTGAACAAATTCTTGATACACAAGTATGATTGTCTGTATGATTCATCAGTGCAGGAAAACTAAAAATAAGAATATGAGATGGAACAAAAACACAGGTGAATAAGAATTATGTTACGTATATTGTGATTGTTTATCAACATCACACTGAGAAGTAACAAATGGGCTATTTTCGAGGGACCTTACCATTTTAAACCTCGGTATAGTAACGAAAACGACATACGATCTGGTACATTCCTCTCCAAACTTCCACACCACGCCACCGGGAGTACTTAAAACCTCGACCAAATTTAATGAGAATCAACGCGCTACATGATGGGTATGTATGGTGCCTCGAAGATTGATTAGTTTGTCGCAAGAATGATGAACATTATGGGTTGTTTGTTACATAAAGTGCTATTTTTTTCTAATTTTCGAAAAAGAATAACCATTTTTAATTTTTTTACGCTGTATTCTTTATTTAATTTCAAATTGACACGAGAAATTCAAAAAAAGAAAATTATTCCAAGTCAGTAATAAGCTGCAGTAATTATTTTCATTCTTGTAATGTTCGTAATTTTTATGATGGTCATTTATACAATACCAGCCAGAGGTGACACCACACACAGATGAATTTTTAAAATAAACAGTAATCTTCTTTGTAAAGATATACAATAATATATGATTACATTTGCGCCAGATCTATGTACAACGCTGGAAAACACATGAGATCTCGTTCATTGGTTGTGTAATTAAAAATTTTGTGAAATACACCGAGATTTTTCCCCTAACATTTTTAAAGGAATCCCAGAAGCTCATTTTGTATATATAACTATAAATCTCGCATCGTTTGAGATGTCAAATTTTTAGACGTAACGGCTATTAAAAAGCGCTTTTCAGTGATATTTCTTTTCAAAAATTAGTCAAAATTCGAATAATTAGTTTACTAGCTAGAAATTGATTGATTGATTTTGAACGTCACTCTTAGAAGCAACATGAGAAATACTGGGGAGCTGAATTCGAAATTTTGAATCTCTGTCAAGTAACGAGGACAACACCCGTTCTGACACCTCCTTCTCCAAACTTCCACATCCTGGCAATGGGTGGACCCGGAGCCTTGGCAGATTTAATGTGCATCAGACCCTTTACATGGGTAGGGTTTTGGTGGCTTCAGGTCTCAACTCGTCAGAAACAAAAACTGTCTTCAAACATATCAGATGGTTCAAACATCGCAATCTTGTGACGTTTCATTCGAGAATTCAGCCTCAAAGCATACCAAAAATAAGAGAAATATGCTTCAATATTTATTTTTTTTTTAAAATAAAAAATTCGAAATCAAAATTCGAAAGCATTGCTTCGAAATACACATTATCATCATCCATCGTAAAAGTCTACGAAATTCCACGAGTGTGGACTTCTTCGTCTTTGTATTATACCGTCAGTATATAATCACACATAAACACTCTCTCTCTTCCTTTTAATAATATAGATTTCACAATAAGACGTTCTCTCCAGATGATTTAGTCATTATTGGTAGAATCCATTGAGGGGGATGAAATAAAAACGTTCTCTATTTCATTTTTTGAAATCAGCTTACAGTATATATATCTGCTTCTACTAATGTAACTTTTTTGAAATATACACTCTATAACAAAAAAAAAATGATACACTTAGAAGGAGTTGTCCGATGGAGAAAAAAATTTGCGGATAGGAAAATTATGTACAGAATAGAAATTATTAAACTTTTAGAAAAAATTAAATAATTTATTTCAGAGTTACATAGTTACAAAGTAACGAGCTCAATAAGGTGTTGACCCACCTTTAGCCTTGATGCAAGCAGGCACACGACGTGGCATCGAGTGATAAAGTTCCCTGATGGTCTTCTGCGGTATTTCTTGCCAAATTTGCTCCAATTTTCGGGCTAGGTCATCTACATTCCCTGGTAGATGCAGTCGCCTTCCCATCATATCCCAAACATGCTCCATTGGAGAAAGATCTAGCTGGCCAAGGAAATGTTTGATAAGCTGCAAGACAGCTCATAGCAACACATGCCGTATGTGGTCTGGCATTATCTTGCTGAAAAATAAGGCAAAAGGAACGGTAGCAAAACTGGTCTGAGAATGTCATCGACGTACCGCTGTGCTGTAAGTGTGTCTCTAATGACGACCAAAGGGTCCGGCTATCAAAGGAAAGGGCACCCCAGACCATAAATCCTGATTCAGGACTTGTGTGGCGTGCAAAAGTGACAGCAGGATCGGCACGCTACCCTGGGCATCTCCAGACACGTCTTCGATGATCGTCAGGACACAGTTGGAAGCAGGATTCGTCGCTAAACACTATACGTTCCCAGTCAGCATCCTTCCTACCTGATCGAGCGAAGCACCCCTGTAATCTGGCGTGACAGTGTGCAGGCGTGAGTGGCAGGTGACGCAGTGGTCAGTACGAGAGTAGATTTCGTTTAATCAGCCGTCTGTGAATGGTCACGGTGGACACTCGTGTGCTGGTTGCACGTTTGATGGTTGATGACGATGAATCAGGCACTGTGACAGCTAATCTGCCAATCAATCTGTCCTCCCGATCTGCTGTGGTCCAAGGTCGACCGCTACCCTCATGGCGCTGAAATCTGCCATTGTCCACCCATTCTTACCAGCATCTTCTAATAGTCGCATCGCTTCGACCCATATGACAAGAGATTCTCTGATTTTCCCAACCTGCCTCCTTCATTCCAATGATACGTCCTCTTTCAAAATCTGACATTTGCTCGTAATGAGCTCGAATCCTGCGGCGAGTCATTTTTTCAGACATTGAAAGCTATGCTAAATCACAATGTAATAGAAAATTTGTCCATCAGGTTGAGAATCGCTTCTTATATACGCCTGCATAGTGCGCAGTACCGTATTGCTGTAGCTATCGCTATGGACACAATTTTTTTTTGTTATAGAGTGTATATATAATGCTTATAGCACAGCTATAAAATGAATGATAAGATACTTTATATCTTATAGTTTATCTTAATTTTTATTACAGCTAGGCACCACTGTAATATGGTTCGTCAGTGTGTAGGTGGGAGTAGCAGATGGCTTAGTGGTCGGTACGAGTGTAGATTTCGCACTATCAGCCGTCTGTGAAGGGTCATGGTGGACACTCGTGTGTTGGTTGCACGTCTGATAGTTGATAATGACGAATCAGGCACTGTGACAGCTTTTCTGACAATCACTCTGTCCCCCCGATCTGCTGTGACCCTAGGTCGACCGCTACCATCATGACGCTGAAATCTGCCACTACCCACTCATTCTTGCCAGCATCTTATAATCGCCGCATCGCTTCGACTCATATGACGAGTGATTCGATTTGCTCAACCTGCTCCTTTCAATCAATGATACGACCTCTTTCAAACTCTGACAGTTGCTTGTAATGAGCTCGAATCCTGCGGAGAGGCATTTTTTTAGTCGTTGAAAGGTATCCTCTAATCGCAATACAACATAAAATTTAACCATCAGATTGAGAATCGCTTCGTATTTAAACCTCGGTTCAAATTCATGTTCGATCCAAATGTCTTCGCATACGAAATTTCATTACAATCTCGGGAAACTCCTTCTTGGTGCATCGGTTTTTTTTTTTTTATTTTGGGGGGGGGTTTCTAGAGTGTATTAGGTGTTTCTTGGAAGCATCCATTCAGCAGGTATACTTTTTACCTTTACTCTACACTTAAAAAGTGTTAAAACCTTAGTACCATCACTGTTTGTTGCATTTATGTAACTATTAAAAATACTATACCCGAAACTACTAAAGTGCAATTACATAAAAAAAATTTACTACGTTAAGAAATATTGTATTGATTTGCTAGAAACAACACTTTACCCAACAAACCCGAATTAATACAGCGACAATAAATGATTGACTGCTGCCAGAAGCGATGACAGAAGGATACTGGGATCGAAAATGGTCACCTTTCCTCTCGGTTACATTTGAGTAACAGCGTACATGTCGGCGCTTAAAATGAACTTACTTATAAATCTGATTACGACATTAGTGCCATTAGAATTTAATCAGCAACGTAAGCTTTAGGCTAGATACTAAGCCCTGGGACGGAATGGTATCTCGCATGATTCGAAAGTCATTAATTTCGAGCCCAGAGCAGATATGGTTCAGGTGTTACTAAATGAGATGTCCCACTCGTGCTTTATCCTAAAAGATACTTCAAGTCCTTAAATAAAATTATGTATTCATTATTTCAATTTTCATCTTCATTTAAATGTTGGAGTTTTGTAAAAAGTCACTTATAAGAAATTTTCTATATTGTAGCCTAATTACATTATTTTTCAAATTGTGTGAAAATTGTATACAATTTTTTAAAAAAATAACTCTAATAAGAGATTTATAATAAGAAAATATGTAATATAAAGATAAATATAAATATTGTAGAATTCTTTTGACTTCAAAATGTAGGCCATAAATGCAAAGACTGCAATTTTTTTTCTGAACTTTTCAATTTAAAAAGATAAAAAAAATAGTATATTATTCTTTATATATAAAAATTTACATGGCAGTGGTTTCCTGATAGCCATGGTTGTAGACTCACGGCCGACGGATTTCGTCAAGTCATTGGTTCGAACCTTCATACCACAAAAGACCCGTCAAGCAACTGGGGTTCATGCACGCTAAATCTTTTCGGTCTCAAAGTCATCCCGCTGATTAGGTTTGGAAGTTAGGAGAGGGAAATGTCAGCTCAGGTGTCATCCTCGTCACTTGACCGAGGTTCAAAATTACGTAGCCCATTGCCATTGGCTCTCAAGTTTTATCAAGCTCGAGAAAATAAAACTAATCAATCAATCTTTAGATTCTAAATATAAAACGTTTTATAATAAATGTCAATTTTTTTAAATATGTTAATTCAATTAATCGCATGTAAATTCTTATCTAATTTGCTTCGATTGTATTTACAGTACCTGTTATAAATATATTTTACATTCAATAATAGCATCAAGGAATTATACGTATGCGATTCACATGAATTATAATTTTATAATTCTTTAATATTACATATGCGTAAATAAAAACTTAAAAGTTGTAAAAGAAATTCGTTCAAGAATATTTCTGTTAATAAGAATTACTTATTTTAATCACAGCTTATTTAATTTATACGGATGATTTTGAATAATATACTTTGACTGGTTTCTTGTATTTTTACCTGGATTCTAATAGTTTTATTACCTTCTATTTCCGTTTTAGATAATTTTAATAAAGCTCATCATACGAGTATTTCTGTTTTTGTACCATTTGTTTGTTATTTTCAAGTATTTTTAAATCTTTTCTGATTATATTATGGGAAATATTTGTATTACTTTATCTTAAATTTAAAAAATAATATGTATGTTAACTACTGGCATGCTGTTTTGTAAAGAAAAGTATATTTTTTTTAACTTTTTATTCATTTTTTAACTTTCTATTAACTTTTTATTCATATGAAGAATTCTTTTTCTTCCAGATTTTAGATATGTGTGCAATCCATTAAAGGGGGAAATCTACCTGCTATGCCTCATGGTTCGAAATAAAGTCACACAATAATTCAACGAATAAATTAAATAGGAGTAAAACATAAATCAAAATAATATAACAAGTAAAATTGTAGTAAGGTATTTACAGAGTTGCAAATCTTACTTTACGGTATTTCCGACATCCTCGAAAGCATCTGCATTCGCTCAGAGTACCCTATCGGATCCTGGGTTTTCAAAACAAGCACAAAAAAAAGATAAAAACAAAGATAGGAAACATTATTATCGCCATGACCGCTACTTGGTGCAATTATCTCTATGTTGGTGGAAACCCCGGTAGCCTAGTGGTTTTGGTAGCGGACTCGAGGCCGGCGGTTTTCATCGAGTCTTCCGTTCGAGCCTTGATGCTACTAAACCCCGTCGTGTAGGTCTACGATGGGTCTTAATGGCATCAAGGCACTAAGCCCTCGTATTACTTCTATTGCGACGTTAACAAAACCAACTAACTCTGTGTTGCTGTGCTCATAGCTGTCTTATTGGCGATGCACTTAATAATTCATTTACGAGACACCAAAGATTCATGGTCAAAGTAAAATTAGAATAACCTCACGCATTATTTTAAATTACAAAAAAAAATCATATCTTAGGAAAAGAAGTTTAATAATACATGATAAAACTTAATAATTTGTAATCTTAAGTAATATCATAGCCACTTTAATAATATTATAAATTCTTTAATAATGCTATAAATACTATTAAATAATAAGAAAGGGCCGCGGCAGCCTAGTGGTCAAGGTCGTGGACTCGCAGCTGGGGTTTTCGTTCAGTCGTGTTTTCGATCCTTGGCCGCCAAAGACCCGCCGTGTAGCCGGGGCTGATGCCTGTTAAATCTGTTCGGGGCCCAAAATCTTCCCGTTGGCGTGGTGTGGATGTTAGGAGAGGGGGTGTCGGCCTCGTTACTTGACCGTGGTTCAAAATCACGAGGTCCGTCGCCAATAGCCCTCGTGTTGCTTCTAGTGCGACGTTAATAAAAACTAAACTAAATAATAAGAAACAACTGTGTTCTTTATTAATTTTTGGAAGTTTATGGCAGGATTTCAATATAATAAAATGCCTCATTCAGTATCCTTGAATAATAATATTAAGTCGTAGATGCATGATGAGAAATTTATAAAATGCTTTCTTTATAATAATTCTAATACCAATCCAGAATTCGAATGCTTCAAAGAATTAATACATCAGCGAGAAACATTTTGTAATTTAAGTATTTGAAGTTACTGCCATGTCTTTCAATTTATAATGATTAAATCATGAAATATATTTGCTGTATTTTGAAAATCTTCAAATCTCTTAATGAAAAGGTTTTATTTTATATTTATTGCCTTTCCTATCATTTTTAAAAGGTTATCAAATTTTCCAAAATGCTCATGTGTCGAGGTATACGTCAATTGCTATTAAGTATGATTTATCAATACGGTAATGAAATTTTCCGAATTCGAATATAATTTCAAGAAAAGAAAAGAATAGAACGATGAGTGTTTTTTCTTCAGATTTTGAATACATTTTTATGCATACGAACTTTCTAGATCAATATAATACAGGTTTTCTTCGTTCAGTCAGCTTTAAAATTGAAAACATCAAAGGAACTCGAGAAGCTTTTCCTCTTCTGAATGAAATATTTCACTCTTGTTGACTTTAGTTCTCTTTTAAAATAACTAAATTCATGATGCAAAAAAAAAAAGGTCATTTTAATAAAAATTTACAGAGATTATTTCATTACATTTTATTTTTTTCTGGATCAATTTTTGCATTTCAATAAAATATATTTTTGAAAAATATATTATGCATTTGAATAAAATATATGTATTTTTGCAATTCTTCTAAATATATTTCTGCAAAAAAAATTAAAGATATTACGATCTAGATATACATTTAAGCATAATAGAATAGAATAGATAAAAATGATTCTGGGATATTTAAAATCATTTGAAATAATTACAAGCATGCTTGAAACCTCCAAAAATCAAAAGAAGCGAAAATATAAAACTAACAATTATATATTTTAATAAATATTTTTATTCTGCTGTCTCAAAAAAAGAAGCGAAGCGATGTAATGTTTTGTTTTGCATTTAGTATTAAATGCTTTTTCACAGTGATATAATTTCGAGGGAAGTACCCTTTCTTTCAAAAAATAGATTTAAAGGTGTCAATTTAATTTAATTTATAGTCGGAGCGTTCCAATTTGCCAAAATGAAAGAAATTTACCAAAGCTGGTTCGAAAATTATATTGTACTATTTTATTAATTAAATAATACATCTCTTTGTTCAATTTTGAATTTTAAATTTCATCTGTATTGATGACTGTTTCTTAAATTTCAACACTACAGTGGCACAAACAATTGAGGATACACCTTACTTTTACTTGATAAATCCAACTTTCAATCAAAATAACACCTTAACCAGAAGTGCAAACGAATTTTTATTCTTAGACATAACAAAAGGTTTAATTAACAGTAAAAATAAAGAAAAATCAACGACAAAATTCTGAAATAAAACTTTTTAGAGGCATTTCAAATAAACATAAGCAGATTTTTACCTCAAAAAATTGAGGATACACAAATGAAATTTTTGTTTAACTACCACTTGATTTCTTTTTGCTTGCTACTGATAATCTAAGTTTGGGAAATTTTATCCTAAACTTTTTCAACTGTTATTTCTGTCTTTTGAAGTTGGTTATGAGAATATAAAGCTGTAATTTTAAATGGAAAATGGCTCCTCGGAAAGAAACTAGTATTAATGTAAGAAAATTTATATTAATGTTATTTAAGAAGGGAAAATCTTATCGTGAAATAGCTGAAATTGTCGGTAGAAGTCACTCATGTGTCCAGAAAATCATTGGGAAATTTAAACGCGATGGATTAATTCAAAATAAGAGTGGAAGAGGAAGGAAAAGTATTCTGAGTGATGTAGCTAAAAGGAAAATTTTAAAAGATATCAAGATTAATCCTAAACTGAGTGCAGTCAAACTAGCTGCAGAAACTTCTCGAATAATCTGCAGAAGTGTAAGTGCTGAAACTGTGAGAAATGTGATTAGACATGCTGGATATAGCAGTCGAGTAGCTAGAAAGAAACCTTTCATAAGCTTACAAAATCAGAAAAAGCGTTTGGAGTTTGCAAAAACTCATCAGTTGAAGACAGAAAACTTTTGGAAGAAAGTTATATTTAGTGATGAAAGTAAATTCAACATTTTTGGAAGCGATGGTCGTCACACCGTTTGGAGAAAGCCGAACACCGCTTTGGATCCAAAAAACTTACGTCCTACAGTTAAACATGGTGGTGGCTCTGTCATGGTTTGGGGTTGTATGGCTGCAAATGGGGTAGGAAATTTAGTTTTTATAGATGGTATAATGGATCATAAGCTTTATATAGACATACTCCGCAACAATCTTAAAGAAAGTGCACAAAAATTGGTTTTAGATGGAAATTTTATATTTCAGCACGACAACGACCCCAAACACACGGCACGTAATGTCAAAATGTGGTGTCTTTTTCATTGTAAACAGCAATTGCACACACCGCCACAGTCCCCTGACATCAATGTCATAGAAAATTTGTGGCCCACACTAGAAACAGCGGTCCAAAAACACCAGATTAGAAACAAAGCCCATTTAAAGCAAGTGTTACAAGAAGAATGGGATAAAATATCTCCAGATACCACTAAGAAATTGGTCGAATAAGTACCAAGACGTTTGGAGGACATTATAAAAGCCAAAGGACATGCAACAAAATACTGATACTGTCTATGCATGTAATATATCGAAAAAATTTCATTGGTGTATCCTTAATTTTTTGAGGTAAAGATCTGCCTATGTTCACTTCAAATATGTGTGAAACTTTTAATTTTAGATATTTTTTTGTTGATTTTCGTTATTTTTACTGTAAATTAACCCTTTTATTACGTGTAAAAGTAAAAATACGTCTTCTATTCTAGTTAATGTGTTATTTTCATTAAAAGTTGGATTTATCAAGTAAAAGTAAGGTGTATCCTCAATTGTTTGAGCCACTGTATATGTTTTTATGTCGAGATTTATCAATGTATATTGAGACAATAGTTTAAGTATTATTTTTTAAGTTAATAAAAACAAAATTACAACAAATAATTTGAATTTTTTTTTAATTTGAAACACACACAATTAAAAAACTATTGCAATTATTCGGACAAAATTTGGTTTGCAGAATTCTCTTTTTTTCAGAAGAAAACGTCATCCATTCTGAACTTTGTTATTATATCAAAGGTAATGTTAACAATGGTAAAAAAAAATCATATTGCTAAGGCATGAAGGAAAATAAAGCATTACTTATAATATAACAGTCTAATAATTAAAGCGTTGTACTATAACAATGTAGTACATAAATCTAATAATTCGAGATAAAAACCAACGTTTTTAAAAACAACGTTTTTATATAGTGGCAAAATTTATTAAGAAAGATTATTGAAATATTAGTTAAAACTGGTCGCAAATATCTAAATATTGCATTGTTAGGCAAGTAAGAACGGTTCCCGAAATTTCAGAACTCTAGCTTGATGGGAAGTTGGTTAATTTAACGATAGAAAATTTGATGACACACACACACACACACACAGAAACACGAACCAAGTGAAATACATAAAAACGTTAAAAGTAACTAAAATTAATTAATTAATTCGGTAAATTAAATGGTTGGAATGCAGTTTAACCCAATCACTCTTGGCGACAAGAATTATTTGGCAGTATTTTGCCAAATGTGGCTACCCTGGTCCGTTTTACGGACTTAACGTTCAGCCAAACAAAAAAATCGCCAAGTTTGATGCCAATTTTTGAAATCGCGCCAAGTGGTTGGGATAAACTGCATTATTGAAGAAAATACTAGCTAAAACTTGTCGCAAATGTCCAAATATCGTATTGTTAGGCTAGTGAGAACGATTCCCAAGGTTTCAGATTTCTAGCTTGATGGGAAGTTGGTTAAATTAACGATCGAAAATTTGATGACACACACACACACACACACACACACCAAGTGAAATTCAGAAAAACGTTTTAATAATTAAGACATTGTGTAGTATAACAATGTAGTACAACAATCTAATAACTTAAACTACGCATTAAAAGAATGCGGTGCAACAATTTAATAATTCAAGCTTTGAAATCTAACAATATAAATATAATAATATCTGTATTTATTTGTTATAAATGTTACATGTTGTAGTTGTATTTATTACAAAGTTTTTCTGAATTTCACTTGGTGTGTGTGTGTCATCAAATTTTCGACCGTTAATTTAACCGACTTCCCATCAAGCTAGAGCTTTGAAATTTTGGGAATCGTTCGTACTCGCCTAACAATGCAATATTTAGACGTTTGCGACAAGTTTTAACTCATATTTTTTTAAATAATGCAGTTTAGCCCAATCACTTGGCGCAATTTTAATAATTGCCAAACTTTGGGTTTTTTTTTTTTTTTTTTTTTGCTATATTTTATTATATATATATATACAACCAGTTTTAACTAATATTTTAATAATTTTTTTAATAAACTTTGCCACCATATAAAAACGTTGTTTTTAAAAACGTTGGTTTTTATTTCGAATTATTCATCATATTTCCTTATTCCCTCCTTTATTTGAGTGTTCATATTTCAAATACTTTTAAAGATCTGAAAAACCATAATAAATCGATAAAAAAAGGTCTAAAATATTTTTCCGACCTTCAAAAGTCAGAGATTTCTGTAAGAGGCAGAAACCTTCGTTGATTTTTGCCCTTACAAATGCAATTTGTTGCATTTAGATTAATAAAATAAACTGAGAAGTAAAATAGTAATTCTATAAGATTAACTATGTTCACGAAATCAAAATGATTGGTGGACGGAGGAAACCTTGGTATCCTCGCCATTAATTTTTTATTTATGTTATCTGACAAGAACATTATGCCAAATGGATTTTGAAAAAAAAAAAGTTATATATGCAACTTCAGTTTCATCTTAGTTTAAATATCACTTTCCCCA
>BMAW01022066.1:0-16480 GCA_019974015.1 Nephila pilipes
TGTGTATATATGTATATATGTATATGTATATATATATATATATATATGGGCGTGTGAGGTGAGAGTAGACCAAAGTGACCCAAAAACTCAAGCGTCAGCTGGCTAGGTTATGGTGTCCGTATTTTGGAACGTTCATGGTATTTTGTTCATCAACTATTTTGAGAAAGTGAAATCTAGCAATAGCGAATATTACATGGAAAATTCCATCACGGTCATGCGCCGTATCACATGTCGATGAAAACGATGGTTAGTTTGAATGAATTGAACCTCTAATTGCTTCCTCACCCACCGTGCTCTACAGTTTTGGCTTTCATTTGCATTCAGACAAATCTATCTACAAGAAATTCATTGCAAAGTTAGAGGAGCGTTGAATCGATTGTACAACACTTGAATGAGAGTATGTTGATGAATAAAGTCAAATTTAAAAAAATAATGCTTTTCTTACTTAGACTGGAGACTTATTGAGTTGATGTTTTATGACAAGACTCTTTTAAATGTTATTTTGTAAACTGAAAACATTACTTTTATTGCACAACCATGTTTTGGGTTAGTTATGTAGCACTTTGAACACTCTTAGCAATAATGTAAAGTTTTTTTCTTAAAGGATTAGTTGAAAATTCATTTAGAAGGCGAGTTTCAAAATGTAAGAAATATTAATAACTCTAAAGAAAGAAGCTGATTAATTAATTATCATAAGATATTTTTACCATTAATAATATAACAATACTTCATTCTTTCTGGATAATTATCTAGATATCTCTTGTAATGATCCATCAATAACTCGACAGCTGAAAAAAGAAAGATCTTAAGATAAGTATAACATTTCTTTCATTGAAAATAAAAAAAAATCATATATATTAAAGATATAAAATGCTTTAGTTTTAGTTTAATTTAGTTTTTATTAGCGTCGCACTAGAAGCAACACGAGGGCTATCGGCGACGGATCTCGTAATTTTGAACCACGGTCAAGTGACGAGGACGACACCTGAGCTGGCACCCCCCTCTCCTAACATCCACACCACGCCTACTGGATGACTTTGGGCCCCGAACAGATTTAACGTGCATCAGCCCCGGCTACACGGCGGGTCTTTGGCGGCCAAGGATTGAACCCACGACTGAACGAAAACCGCCGGCCGCTAGTGCAAGACTTTGACCATATAAAATGCTTATTAACGTTATGTTTAAATACAGTTAATAGAAATATTTTAAATAATATATAACTTTTTGAAGAAAAGGATAATGAATAATCCCAAATATGTATGATAATCGATTGTCCTCATCTGTGAAACAATATGGTCGAATTGGTTCTTAAAATATATTTTTTAGAAAGATTCTACATAAATGGCAGCTAAACATAATTTTATATTAAAATGTAAATGATAAATTTGAGAAAACAGAGTATATAATTCTATTTTTAAATCGTTGTAGGAAGTTTTGAAACGGAATAACTAACTTAGTCAATTTAAATTCCCTTTTGTTACATTTTACCTAATCAGCAAACATTCTTGCAAATTATCTAAATTCTAACAATTTTAATCATTTGATATTGGTTAGACACCTGTGTGTTTCTTTAATTTAACACATTTCCGCCATCTTAAATTAGAGCTTAAGGTCTAAGAACATATAATTCTACATTCTAGATAAGTGCTCCCTTCTGAACACTTTAAAAAAAAATGGAAAACACTTTATGTTTTTTGATACAATGGTCTGTAAAATTGTAAATTCAAAGTCATTTTAATGAACTTCTTTATTTTTGAAATTTTAGTCATATTTGCTTAAAGTTTAGTAAGAATTGATATTTTGGCTAAAGTTCATATAGCAAAATCTAATTAATATTTCACTTTTTGTATCAACAATATATTTAGTATACATGTATCTGTGTTGTGAAGCAGAAAATGCAGTTATCTCTTAAACTTACTCAGTTTCACCAAATCTCATAAACACAACATGATTTTACAAAAAAGTATATCACTTTTTTAAATATAAGTAGCTCCAAAATAAATATTTACATACTTAAAATCTATGTGTGAGGTTCCCAACATACCTAGAGATATAGAGAACATTGTAGTAAAATTTCATTTGAATACGTGAAAAATGTCTTAAGAAATGAGAGTTATGGTAATAAAAAAATTAAAATCGCAGTTTTCCAGAAAATGCAAATAAAGATTTTAATGTTTCTTAAAAAATTATATACTTACATCAATGCGTTAACTAACTACCCTAGAAACAATTGCAAATCATTTTTCAAATCGTAAATATGTGAGCTTTGATAAAAAGTATTAAAGAAATTTTCGAAAATTTTCATGAAAACTGTAACTTTGGTGTAGGAATATACCTTAAATATAATAGCAGAAGTATTCTTCGAAGCACTTACTTATTTTGGCAATTTAAGAGAAATATTCTCTTCCAGTTCCATCGCCAAAATATCCGTTTACCGTTAGGATGTATAGTAGGGTTTTCTATCCGTTTTTACTCTTCTTTACTTTGCATGATCACGTTTTATTTGTTTGGGTTGAATTTTTATTTTTGGTAAAATTGAAAAAGAGCCCCTCAGGTAATTATCAGATAAACTTGTGACATTGGGATATTCGCGGTTTCTCTTCACTAACCTTGGGGACTTTTAATTAGGATTGATTGCTTTTGCTAAACAACCTTTGCCCAACCAAAAATGAAACGTGAATATGTAAAGTGAAAGCAGGTAGAAATGATGTGAAACGGGAGAGTTAGGAAATATATAAACTCCGACTGAAAGTAGCGATAGAGAGGCTGAAGGAGAAATGAAATTGAAGTTATAGATAAGCGGAAGGAGGAGTGGAAAGAGAGGTTGAAATAGAGGATTAGATTAAAGATTGTTGCAAGAGGTTCATGTACTACTGTTTTCAACAGTTGATCCAGGGTCTGAGTTGCAGACGAGGAAGGATTAGTGGTAAGAGTCTGTTGGATTACTATTGGTGGGTTGAATTTAAGTAATAGAAATATTCCCCAGGAGATCATAGTGAGCTGTTGTCATAGTAAATATAAGTTAATAAATTCCGTAAATATTGTTCTAGTGTCTCTTTGCTTATTGTGTCTTAGTGTTTAATAATTGAATCTAGTTATGGCACAAGAGGAAGCCCGGGTCGGGCGGGCGTCACAAACTTTAACAACCCATTGTTCCATAGCATAATAGCACATGATTTGTACTTTTAAAACGTTAATTAACTATACATTATAATTTGAACATGGTTAATCTCAAATTATACGTAACATTCAATGGTGCAAAATACACCGGCAGCTCAAAAAGGAGGAATTGGAAACGAGAATGGAGTAAATCCTTATAGTACCGTTCATTGATCATTTTTCTCTTTTCTAATAAGTCCACGTATAATACCCATTGGGTGTGATCTTAAAAAATCATCATAATTTTTTTTACAGTCGATGACAGCGTCTTCGCTTTCTTTGGAGCAGATTAACCGGAAACAATCCATTGTTTATTGTTGTTGTTTGGATTCTGTATGAATCCATGTTTTCAGCACTACACTCTTCGCATAATGACGCTGATAGTTAGTCAGTCGCAGCAGCAACTGAAGTTTGATTTAGCTACAATTTGCTGCTTGGTGGCAGTTAACCAATACCAGAAAACAATGGGAATACCAACCTGCCTTAAAATTGACATCTGTCATCAAAAACTTGAACCTTTTGAACCATTCTCGTATATTAATAATATGAATAGAATGTTGACCATCTTCTAAGCTCGTTCTAAAATTTACAAGTTTTATTGAAATAAATGCAAATTTCGATAAAAAAAATCATATTTACAAGCCTTTAAAAATTATATTCAAAAACTGCTGACTTGAAAAGTAATCTTCAGTTAAATAAGTGATATCTAATAAAAAATAAATATCAAGAAGATTAATCAAAATATGCTCCAAACATTCCTGATTATTAATTGAAATTTAATAAATTCCCAAAAATTGGAACTGAAAAGTATTTACAAATTTGATGTTTAATTGATTTTAATAATACGAATGCAATCAGTCTAATGTGTTGTATGTACAAAGGTTATACAATCTATATTTATGAAAATTAAATATGTAAGGACATAATACGTACTTTTCCTGTTCGTGGCATTAGCGAAGGATAGATTTTCAAGATTATATAAGTAGGCTACTTTTGTAAAAGACTTTCCAAGCTGAAAAAAATATTTTTGATTTTTTTATTCATAGAACTGAAATTTAAAATGCTATATTGGTATGATAGCAATAAAATTTTAGTAACATTTGATGAAATACAATTTGATGGAATTATAATTGAATTTGAGAATGCTAATTATTGAGAAAACAAGTAAAAGAATAACAGAATAAGTTAAAATCGTATTATATTAATTACAGTGAACACAAAGAAAGAAATTTGTTTCTTTTTGTTTCTCAACTTAGTTTCGTAATACGCAAAAGAGGTTGCTGAAATATTTCCTTTTTGCTTATAATTATTTTGAAAATTTTTTATTCTAAACAATCTCATTAATTTTTTTTAATTTACTCTGACCGACATATAGAAAACAACACCATGAAGATTCTACCTTATAAATATGAAAATTTAAGAAATAGGCAGCTTATTAAATTATGCAGACGATCTGGAAGGGAGATTGGTCACCTGGTTATAACGAGAGATAAAAGGGAAGAAAACGGTGGATGAACCTATAATCATTTTTCTCTTTTCCACAGAGAATCCAAAATTTACAGTGTGGAGGGAGATTTGCATTGATAAATGGCATCTAAGGATGATTTCGTGAAAATTCATATTAAAGGCTGATGAAAAGCTGTTTGACCCTACTACCTTCATATTGCTGAAACGCACGTAAATGTTTTGAATGTACCTAGATTTTGGAACAGAAAGTTGGAAGAACGAAATAAGAATCAAAGCGGAAGATCAGGTCAATCCAAGTGTATTACAAAACGTATGAATAGACGCATCCAAAGGGATACTGTGGTGATTTCATAAATAAATTAGTTCTAGGTAGTTGAAACGAGGTTCTAGATAGTTGTGGAAAAGTCTGGTGGCAAATAAGTTTGGTGACGTCGAGAATCTGTTAATTTAAATTTTTGCTTTTCGTAGTATTTATGGGTCGTTTGTAAGATTTTCTTAAATTTTACTATGAAAATTTAGAAACACAGACAAACCTATTTCATTTGTTAAATGAACATGAAAAATAACTGAATATTTCACCAGTTATAATTTTTTTTAGTTCTTAGAGTGAAAGATCATGGCTTCTGAATGTTGAAAGTTTGTATACATGTCGTGAGTGACTCTCTCTCATCTGTCTGTTTAAAAAATTCCTCAGAGTATAATGTTTCCCTTTTTTTACCCTCAACTTCTTTAACTAAGTCCAAGAATTTTTCGCATGTCTCACAAAAGATGACCCTTTCCCACTTCTATTCTTCCTACTTCATCCTCAGAACGTGGATAATGCATTACAGTTTCACCCGATGTTGTGATTGGGTTCATCAAATTCTTTGCTGAAAGACTTTGAGCAGTCTAATTTGTACGCGTCATGAATCAAAGGCACATTGACGGCTTCCCTGGCCTGAAATGTCTCTTTATCTCTCACCGATGGAACAAATAGAATGTGATTGACAGACATTTGCTGAATATGACCCAGTCTCAATGGAAGGAGGAACAAAGGACAATGGTTAAGAGTATATGTTACTGTTTTCTATACCTCAGGGCTCTATTCACACACTAATTGAATCTCTGCACTCCACGAGGTTGCTGTTGGCATCGTATTAAGTGTTGTTCTTATTTTCAACGGATACATTTCTTTTTCAACATTGTATTAAAATTATCTTTTATTTTTTAAATCACTTATTTACCCTCGTATTCTTTGTTAGAGTACCAATTTTCATCAAATAGTTTTTCAGTTTCATTCATGGTGTTGTATTTTCTTTGTCATGCAATGTCTTTTAATATCCCCGTTAAAAATTCAAAAGGACAAACTTCAAATAAGTTAAATAAGTATTTTAAGTAGATATTTCACATGCATAAAATTGATTAGATGATTTCTTTTTCCATAATGTTTCCTAAAGCCTTATAAATTAATAAATATAAATTTCAAGTACATTTCAGGAAAATCAATATCTACATAAAGCATTTGTTTAATACAAATCAAATGTACATCTTTTGAACGTTGAAAACACATAGTTATCAATTTATTCTATTATTAAACTTTTTCATAATAAATACGTAAATATGTAATTTTTATGACACATGAATATTGCAGTGATAAAAAAATTTAAATACTCTATATTTTGTCAGTTATAAACTTATCCCATAAAAATTAAAACATTGCGTAGTTAATAGCACTTTTATAGTCAAATAATATATATATATATATATATAGTAAGGCACAATACGTAATTAAATTTGCGAATAAGAATTTATTGCGTAAAATACCGAAATAAAATTAAGCATTACTTTTTTGTTATTTTGATGAAGTTGCTTTATATCTCGTTCTCCATAGAACATAGCAGTTTTTATCCCATCCGAAGGCTTAGCAGCCAACCACAAACCTAAAAATAGTTAATGTAATTTTAACTGAAAGAAATTCAATATTCACTCTTTTCACACATAACATCAGAAAATTTGCTTATGTATCTTACGCTCGATTAAGTTATATTGATCAAACAACAGGAAAATTTCGGGTTTTCATAACTACTCATACAATTTCAAAAAGTTTTAAAGCTTGTTAATTTTCTGTTATTAGTATGACAAATAAAAATTCTTAATCAAATATAATTTCCCCCCGAACGCAACAATAGAATACATTTATAATGTGTTAACCGGGATAATAAGTTTTCACAAATTTTTTCTCTGGTACTTAAAATCAAATTCAAACTCACAACGTTTTAGATAGAACAATGCTCCAACATTAATATTGCATATGTTTTGACTCCACTCTTCCAAAGACTAAAAAACAGTTTGAACTTTCTACTTATTTCTATAGAAATCATAAACATAAGTCATTATCATACATAAACAAAGATATTGTTTTTTCCATGATTATTTAAAATTATTTTTTGAATATAGTAATAAATTGAAATAAATTAATTTTTTGTATTTATTTATGTAATTTAATAATAAATGAGTTAGTTAATTGACATAAATACTTCAAAATTATGTTTTTCTTATATGTACTTTGAAAAGTAATTATCACAGCATATCTAATTATTTAGATAGTATTTTTGTATGTGTTAGAGCAATTCAAATAGCAAACATATCAAGCGATTGATATGAATATTTGAAACTGTGTGTAATAAATACATTGTTTTAAATATATACAATGGTTTCACATTATATTTGCTGAAATTTTATTTATTAATGAATGCTAACTAATCGTAAATACTTTTAGGATATACATAATAATTTATTTTTTTAATTTTGAGACAATCATAACTACAAGAACGCCTATAAGTATTGCAATAATTTTCTATTTGGAAAACTGTTCCAAGATTGGATTTTGCTCATTAGCATTAATTAAATTAAACATAAAATTTTCAAAGAAGGATTTTTACTATTCTTTTTCTGTATAGTAATCTCGAATATTATAGAGCTAATCTATCAAATGTCTATTTAATCTTTAATCAGTTATTCCGGTGTAAACATCCAAGAAAGAAATTATGATTTCTGAAAGTTTATCTCAAATACCCGACGCGGCGTGAGCTTTATGCTGAGTTAAGAGATTTTGTTGAAGGGGTAGATTTATCCATATCTGTAGAATATAATGAATTTTTTTCCTACTTTGATTCAAGGCAAATTGTAAAAAAAATTATTAAGCTTGAATAAACTGCAAATTTTACTTAAATAGAAAAATATTTCTGTCCCACCTTTTTATGCAAATCGCGAGAGTAAGCAATGATTTTTTTTTATGTTAGTCCTCAGCATAAATAAACTATCCCTCATACTGACTCCTGAGTTGAACTGGCCCTGTACCAAAATGACCCCATCAAGTTAATTCCTGCGTGTTAAGTGATTACCAAAGAGCCTTGTTAATATTCATAGCAAATGCATGCTAGTTAAATATAAAAGCAAAATCATAAAAAAACATCAGTATTAATAAATGGATGAGTTAAGGCATATGTTTGTCTGAGGCATAGCGGAAGAATTAAAAAGCACAAAAGCGAGACATTTGAACAAATATTCTATATATATTCATAACAAGCCCCTCGAAGGATTTTTTTTTTGAATTCTGCTTTAATTTCTTAAAAAAAAAACTAATAATAAAATACCTTTTGTTTTCACTGCGTCAGCGCATATTGAAAAGTAAACATTTGTGCGTGGATCGACGATGTCATGAAAATGTTACAAGATATAGAAGTATAAAAGATAATACAATCATCCTATAGATATTCCTCATGTGTAATTCGAAGTTACTTTTTCGAAAAATTCAGATTTCTAATAATTTTATTTTAAAGTGTTTAATCTGTCATGTGATACAGAGTTGGTTTAACTTGTACATAGCTAATGTTTTAATCTATCTGCTCTAATGTTTTAGTCTATCTGCTTATAACAGCATTCCGTTGTGGATCAGAAATAAGGTCCAGAGTAAGTCTAATTATTATTAAATTTGATTCACTTTTCTATTTTAAGCTTAATGTAATTTCTCTCAAGAATCTTAGGCTGACTTATTTTAATTATATTTCGCTAATTTATTTTCGATTTAAACTTTAATTACTGTAATTTTTGGAAGCATGTTATCATTCTGTTTTCAATACTTGGCTGTAGCCCTTTCCTGAGATATATATAATGTTTTTTTTATGAATTGATTCCTCTCTGATGTATATTTATTAGATTCTTCCTTGATATATATTTATTTGATTCTAACTGGATGTATATTTATTACTGAAGACTATTTAACTACTTAAAATAATTAATTAACCTTATTTCTCTTCCTATCTATACCTGAATATAAAATTGTACTACATGGAAAAGTGGAATATAGATCCCCATTTAAAATTTGCATTTGAAGCTTCCATCTACAGGCCGTTTTGATTTTTTGAACGTAATGTAAATCCTGTGGAATTTCTACTGCTCTTTTAAAGTATATACTATTTTATTTATTTGAATACAACAAAATGAATTAGAAAGAACAAAAAATAATTTTGGTTTTCTCCCAAATTATATTTTCACCCTGAATTTTGAATGTATTTTAGAACGTTTTTTTAAAGTCAGAAAACTTACAAACGAATCCTTACAATAAGAGTATATTTTTAAAAATATCGAAGGAAAAATTAATTCTACAAAAAACCTTAATTATTGTTTGCTCTTTAGATTCACCTTTTTACATTCAAATGGATACTAGATAGTAAAGGTTTGAGAACGGTAGTAGAAATTCCGTAGGATTAACATTTCGCTCACGAAATCCAAATGGCCAGTAGACGGGAGCCTTAATAGATAGTACCAAATACAATAATGTGGTATTTTTACATGAAATGTTTTATTTAAATGCAACATATTGATTTAAATTTTACTGATATCATCTACGTAAATAATAATTTAGAAGAGTGTCTGCGATTAGGTTATCTGTTCGGGCTACATTTGCAGTTTTGCTGAAAATGAAATTGTTTTTGTCAAGAATAAATTTAATTCAGTGTTATATCATGACATGCAGGCTGCTAGTTCATCGCCGGAGGCTCTTCAGATTACATCCGACATTTTAACAAGACAATGCATTTGTAAATGTTTCGTACTCCAGAAACTCCGGGATAAAGACGGACGAAATAAAAGCTCTTCAATGGCCATATTGGAGTCCACACAAATATGAATCCATTAAAATCTCTAGAATGTATTCTAGACCGAGTTATTTACAAGAGTGGAGGGCAGTTCAGTAGCAAGTCTGATTTAAAACACGCAATTAAAAATTGCAGAAACAACATTGAACTTAAGACATCCCAAGCTCAGTCTGTGATCTATTTTTCTGACTATATTATTATTTAGGACAAATATTATTCTTTTTTTTATAGCAGTAATCTTTTTTAAATTTTTTAATGTTGACTATTGCTTACATCTCATTTGGCCTGTGTTTTTACTTTTATTTCTCTGTAATATGGTCTGGTTATATAAAGATTTTTTTTTCCGATTCACCATGAAAAGAACGGAAATATTGCCTAACGTTGGGTTTTACTTGAGCCTACATTAAAAAACACCGTCCTAGCTCGATGGTTATATTTTATTCTGTATGTAAGAAATTGAAGTGTTTTATGAATTAACAATTTTAAAAATAATATATAACTAATGTTTTTTAGAAAATTTTGTATTGATTATCTTTATACATGTAAATAGTTTTTATGTATTTCGTCACACATTATAAGTGTTGCTCTTCCAAAATTATTTTGCAGTTTTCTGAAAAAATAAGCATTCTAACCCGATCTGATTACAAGAATGAGCGGCATTACAGAAGCAAGTCTGATATAAAACCGTCAATTAAAAATTGCTGGATCAACATTGACTCTAATACCTCCATGTTCAGCGTGTTGTGGCTCCTTCATAACTAAGTAAAGAATAAATCATATCGGCTCTATACTTTAATTCAACTTCAACTGTATTGCAATTTCTGTAATTTTTTATGAAATTTTATATAATATATGATGTATTTTTATAATAAATGTATTTTTACCATGATACCCTTTAATCATAAAGCATCCTTATATTTCATAAAAATATGACACGCATTTTATGCCATATGTTATGTTATGTTTTTTTGACGTTATGTTTTTTTCTAAGACAATTATTTTTAAGATAGTTTATTTTTTTCCTTTGTAAAAGAAGTAATTTTAAGTCTCTTGGAGTTGATTACTGTTTATATTCCATTTAGTCTATTTCAGTGCTAATATTTTTCAATTACATTTTCTATTTGGATAAATATTTTTTTTTTAAAATTCATTATGCTAGGAACGGATAGGGTGTATAGCATTGCGTTTTACATGGGACTTTATTCAGAACTTGTACTTGCTAAATAGTTAAATCAGATTAAATATGTATTTAAATAAAACTTATATTTATCTATTGAGAAATCTGTGTGACTTTTATTTTATTGGTTCTGTTTGATGTTCTTATACTATTTCTTTCGAATTATAACAGCATTTCAGCATTTCTTTTTCTTTTTAAACATTACTATTTTCAGTTATTATATTTAATAATAAAAATATTTTGTTTTTATTTATTTAATACATATCATTAATTTTATTTTGTTAAAGCGCCAAATTTTCTTTTACTTTGTCTTACATTTAATTTTTTGTAGTAAGTATTATTGCATTTAAATTTCTTAAAAGCTTAGTTATGCCTTTTATAGTCAGTTTCAACTTAATTCAAAGGCATCAGTGATAAATTGCATTTTTTCCTTTAAGAATTAGAGTATTTTATTCATTAGCACTTTTAAATCAATCTATAATGATTGAATTTCTCGTTGAAGTACTTTTCTTGGCCCTGAAAAATATAACAATCCAGCTCGAAACATAAAATATTTTAATTAGAAACAACTTTTAAGTATTATAAGAAATTTTAAAAGAACCATAAATAACCCTCCAAGGGAAGAATTTTAACTGTTAATTAATATTTTTTACTGCTTATTGTTATAATTATTTACTTCTTTTGCGATACTAAAGAATAGTTATCAATTTCAGGATACTCCCCCCCCCAATTTGCAAGCAATAATTTTAAATTCCACAGTGATTAATATTATTGTTTACACCATGCTTTTCTTGTTCACATTATTTTATTATTCTATTTCAGTTTTTTTTTTTTTTATAAATTCTAATCACAAATATTATTTTTCTTGTTTTTATTATGTTGCACTTTTGTATTCGATTTTCAATTTCCAAACCCTCATCGTTGAAAAAGGAATTAATTGTGGATTGAATTTTCCTTATTTCCGTTCATGAGTAAAACCGTTAAAAGATTTATTTAATCAATAAATTATCAGCTTCACCTCCATTGGGCTTCGAGTTATGTCTTTGATATTTCTATTTTAGAAACTAATTCATACTTTGCTCAGAGTCAGTGTAGCCGGAGTTGATGCACGTTATATCAGTCGGAGCCCAAAGTCCTCCCGTTGGCAGGGTGTGGAAGTTGGGAGAGAAGGATGCTAGCTCTGTGTCGTCCTCGTCACTTGACCGAGGTTCAAAATTATGCGATTCGTTGCCAATAACCCTTGTGGTGCTTCTAGTGCAATGTTAATAAATCCAAACCAAATCAACAAAACATTTGCGTCGAATTTGCGACTCACTCAAAGTATTACTTAAAGTTGGTGCTGATTAAAAAATTATGCTTCGATTTAAATATTCAAAATGTTTCAATTCATCCGAATGAAGAACGGATACACCATCTACAAAATAATATATTAGAATTCAAAAAATTAAGTTTTTAGAATAAAGCTCAAAATATATATTACTGGTCAACATTAGATTTACTCTAAGTTATTTTAATTAGTTTAAATATGTATCAACATTTCGAACATTGAAAAGTTTTTATGAGAATAGTATGAATTAATAATAAAATAAATATGAACATATTACGTCTCAGCATCATTAAGACATTCAGCGCGTGCTTCAATTAATTATGAAGCCCATGCTGCTATCCATTGAGTTCAATGAGAACTTATATCTGATGTGCACCCTACTTTTTCTTTTTGATGCCGCTGGCTGATTTTTGGAAATCATTTGCAGATAGTATTCTTTCACTTGTTTTGAAGATCAAGTGCGTAAAATTTCATAAAGGTCTGATAAACTGGTAGTTTTCAATGAACTGCACACAAGCAGACTCTATCCTTCATTTATACAAATTCATGAAAATTTCATCACATGATATTACTCTTATAATATATGAAATTTATTAAAATTTTTGGAAAGACAAAAGCTCGTGTAGATTTAAGTGTACTTTTTTTTATTTAAAAGAACATTATAAAATTTTGAGAAAAATGTGCATTGATTATAATGTTAATGTTGATTTCAATGCAAATTATGTACTTGATTTGTGAGTATGCTTCTGAGAGGATATACGGAGAGGAAAAGTCTTAATTAAATATCTTTTGTAAGGAAATTTTGTTTCCTTAAGGTAACTATTTCATGGGTATATCAATTTCAAAGTTTTTAATTGGAAGAAGAAGAGGATATATTTATTACCTGTATTATTTGTTAAGTTAATCAATGCCATTTTCCTCAATTGAACAGAAATACGTTCTTTACTTTTATGTAACTAAGTCATGTTTTAATTTAATGCATGTTAGAAAACATGTCAATTTATAAGATCATTTTATTACCTTTATAGTTATTATTATTTTTTTTAATCTTCGAGTGAAAACCGAAAGTTTTTATAGCTTACCTTTCAAATCGAGGTTGCCAAAGTCGACATACATAACTACTCTACCTTCTTTATCGTTACAAAGGTATTCATAGGAAAAATACTTGGCAACCACCTGAAAAAAATTGTAAGTGATGAACGAATTTTTAAATACATCAAATATAATAAAATTAAAAATATTCAAGAGAGGTCTCTTTGATAAAAAAAAAAATCTGGAATGTCAAAAATGGGGGGTGGGTGAGAGAAAACAACCTTTAACCGCGGAAAATCGACGGAAAATGAATGAAAATATTAAAAACTATGAAACTTTTAACAACATTTAACTCATCACCTTTTTAAATCAAAACTAGTTATTTGCTTGGTTACTCCTAGCTTATGAAAAGAAATCTGATTATTATTCCATTCGCACGAGATATGCGAGTAAACTCAAAATGAGATTAAATGACCTTTTTATTCAGCCTGCAGTGAAGAATTCACGCGTTTCGTCTCAGATTATCAGCATTAAGGCTGATTCAGCGCGACTATGAAAAACTTTAATTTTTATTTTTTCTAAAAGAGAAACCTCCCACCAAAAAGTTCATCACGTAGTCTCCTTTGAAAATCAACAACGTCTCGTGGATTAAATTTAAATTAATCAAAAAAATTCCTAACCTCTTTCTATATTTTTTTTTTTGCTCATTTTTAAGTTGTTTATAAAAACTATCATTGTTTTCAATCCTGTAGTAAAAACTTTACTAAAATTTTTCAGAAAAAAAAGTTAGTTACAAAAATAAAGCTAGAGAAGTTATAGCTTTAAATGGTTCTTTGAATGAATTACAAGTATCCTTTGATAGGAGTATGGTTCAATAAGTTCTTAAAAAAAAGATAGTAAAACAAATTATTTTAGGTTGAATTTTTTCCAACATAATCTTCTTTTAGATCTATACACTTTCCCAAGCGTTTCTTCAACATTTCATGAAAAATTATAAATAAAATTTCGGAAGGATCTCAAAATAGGCATCTGTTTGGGGGATGACCTCTTCGTTCGACGTGAACAATTGTCTAGGAAGCCATTTTATTAAATTTGGAAATAAAATAAATCACTGGTGGCAAAATCCGGTAAATACGGTCGATGATATAATAATTCGATCATTAATTTTATAATTTTGGCCATCCCAACGGCATAGGTGTGCCTCCGTGCATTGTTTTGATGGAAGAGGATTTTTATCTTTTTCAAATGAAGAAGTGTTTTCGTGCTTCCTTCGCTCAACCAGTGCAATAGCGACGCATGATACTCTCCAGTTAGTGTTTTTCTATTTCCCATGTAATCGGTGCAGATGATTCCTCGTAGATCCTAAATAACCATCATTTTTCCACAACTATTTCTTTGTCTTTTTTTTTCTTCGCAAACCATTCACCATCAAAACCTATTGTTTTGACTGTTATATTGTTTCTAAAGTGTATCCACGTTTCGTTCACAGTTATATATCAATGCAGAAATTCGTCAGGTTTGCGATGAAGAAACGCCGAAGTAGCTTCTGAGTCAAACACACGAATTACGTTTATTTTCCACAGAGAGTTAATCACAAAATCCATCTTGCCAAGAATTTTTTTCACACCGAATTTCTCGGGTAAAACCGAGAACACCGTACCATGCGATATGCCAGTAGTCAGTTATTTCGCACACTCTGATTCGTCGATCACTCAAACCCATGTCATGAATCTCGTCAATTGCTTCGGGAGTATCATTACCATTGGACCTCCCAAACGATATGCATCTCTTGTGAATGTGCGGTCTCGTTTACCAAACTGTAAACAGTTGGAAAAGCAGGAGCGGATGTCCTATGAACATCACCCAAAGCAGCGTTGATTTTTTCGGTGTTAAGCTTTTTAAATGTAAGTGTTTATTTACTGCCCAGAACTCGCTTTTTCTTACATTTTCCGAAATAAACACAATAGACAGGAAAATTAAAGTCATTTCATTGAAATAACAAAGACTTTGAGAGCTGTCTTGTGAAACGAACCATTTTCTGTGATACGAGCAGCATCTCTTAGATTTTCTGAAGACTTCATGAATGACTCTCATAAGTATAAGGTTGTTACAACTGACTCAGAATAAAAAAATATTTAAACATCACACAAGGAGGTTGGCTACTACATTTTCTAAGGAGAATAAATATTTATTAACAGAATGAAAAATATTTAAAAGAAATATAAATTAAGAAACACATAAGCTGACGACCTGACAGCGAATCTAATAACAATATTGAAGAAAGTCCGAAATGGAAGAGATGATCGTATAACTTCCTCTGCGATTTTTCTGATTTCTTGCTTTCCAATGCTACCTTGTGTAACGATAGAAGAAGAACTTCAATTCACTTCGGCTTCACTCTCGTAGTGACAAGAGTGACAACAGACCTGAAGGTGAAATGATTAAAAGTCACCACATAAATGTGGTTAATGGATGCTTGAGATATATAGCGTAATTCAAAATCGCACAATGAATCTCACAATAAGCAATGGAAATAATTATAATGAAAATGAATAATAAAAATTTAAAAAGGCGCACTATTTATAGCTTATACCGCGTAATCAGATGCGTGCGTGATGGACTCAAAATATTTGTTATATATTAATTAAAATCGCGCTAATCATGAGTTCTCCATTCGGATATGGAATTTGAAATTACTTTTTTTTTTTCTTTTCCTTAGATATATGAATTGAAAAATAATATTTAAATTGAAACATTTAATCTAAAAGGAAATATTCTAATTTTTATTTTTTTGGAAAGCAAATATATTACTTAAGCTGTTTATACACAAATGATTAATAAAATAAAAAATATTTATACTATTTTTGAAAAATATTCTTACATCTGGTGGTTTGTAATCCGTCAGAAACGTATCAATCTTCATTTCCTTTGCCCAAGTTATATGCTACAAATGTAGGAAAATTATTTGATTAAAATGTGAATGAAATTAGAAGCTAAGTGATTTCATAAAATGGAATGATCATGAACTAAAAATACATTTCAAATGTAATAATTGATTTTTATTTAGTATTTAATTACCCTCAGAAATATATTACTTATTGTGGTGCCCGTGGAATGATAATTAAGAAAATGAACATATATATATATATATATATATATATATATATATATATATATATA
>BMAW01022066.1:16580-28029 GCA_019974015.1 Nephila pilipes
TTTTCGCCTCAGTTTTATTAATTTACGATTATTTCTAATTTATTTTAAAAAATAATTTGCCGTGCAGAGTTAAAACTAATAATAATTTCAACTGGAAAACTTTATTTAGTAGAAAGATAATTAATAAAATTATTAAACTCATAAAGAATCGCTCTTTCATTATAACAGTCACTGTTTGAGGTTATAATCCTCAAGCCGGTACCAATGTTCACAATAATTTCTCAATACTCTTTCTTTTATATTTTACAAATCAATGACATATTTGTGCTCTTTATTAATAAAATCCTTATTTTCTATACGGTTACATTTCAGTGCATTTTTAAAACGTTTTTATGTATTTCACTTGGTGTGTGTGTATATATCAGTGTGTCATCAAATTTTCGATCGTTAATTTTACCAACTTCCCCTCAAGCTAGAGCTCTGAAACTTTGGGAATCGTTCTTACTCTCCTAACAATGCAATATTTTGTCATTTCTGACCAGTTTTAACTAATATTTCAATAATTCTTGATAACAAACTTTGGCACCCTATAAAACGTCGTTTTTAAAAACATTGGTTTTTATCTCGAATTACTTTATCTTGAATAATATTATAATAAAAAATAAATCTATTCATTATTTTGTTATATTTATACGAGGTTTTTCAACTGAAGTATTTTTAATTAAAAGAAATTTCTTATATTTATAAAAAATACAATTAAAATTAATGTTATAAAAGAAATCGTCCAGAACAATTAAAGTGAAAAGCTCTATATAATTATTTGTTCATTATTTTTTCATTGCATACTTACTTATGAGATATTTAGTAATATAATGTAATCATTATTATATTAGCTATCCATTTTGTTATTAGGGAGTTCTTAAAAAATCTTATTTAATTCATCTTTAATTTAAAAATAAAGTAAATTTTAACATCTAAAATATTATAGAATTAATGAATGTTTTTAATAACATCCTATAAAATTCCTAATGCTCCATAGATGGAAGTCTTATTAATCTTATTTAAAATAAATGGAACAAAATTTGCAGTCGTTGAGACTTTTGCAGTACGTGAAATCAACTCAGCCGAGATTACAGGGAGCTGTAAACCTAACTATAATAAATCGGATTAAGTTGAAGAATATGAAAAGCAGTTAAACGAAGAAAACAATAAAAAAGGAAGAATACCTTAAGATTCTTTTGAAAAAACCCTTTTTCATTTAAACACACGGGAATCAATTCTAGGCTGACAAGATTCATTCAAAATTATTGATAGTAAATGATATTTTAGTTTTAAATAACTATAGTTAATAATATTTTCAAGAAAAAATTGAACAATTAATTTAGTAGAAGCTTCATTGCAAAACATTTGAAGCTCACACACGCATGCTCTCCTGCACGTACAAACTGACGCAAGCCTAAATTCACGTACACATTACTCATGAAATATACATCACAGTCGAAACATGCATAATAATTTACTTGGAATATTTTCAAATTTTATCATATTATAGAATCATTTTCCCTTTTAAGAACTTGTTGCCCAATAGTATTATAAGGGATAATGTTCTTCTATTCCCCTCAATATAATATGAAACATACAATTGCAGATTATCAAAAAGGAAACTTTCCGATTTCGCAGCGAAATAATTTAAGAAAATAAACTTACTTTTCTTAGCATAGTTTCGGCTTCATTCAAATCAAAATCACGAGCTATAAAAAATGGAAGAGATTTGAATACATCCAGCTACTTGCTACACTTGATATAAAAATGTTCTCATTTTGTAAAATACTCACCACACACACACACACACACACACATTAGACATATATATATAGCTGGTCATGGGTCAACTTATCCCTTCATCCCTCCGGGGTTGATAAATGAATGCCTAGTTTGCTTCGGAATTTAACTAGTCTAGTGTCAAGCTAGTAATTAGATTCCAGGGCTTTTCATTTCTCCCTAGTTTACACTATTTTGTACATATTTCACAAAGAGAGTTTTGAAGATGAAACGACGTTTGTTAAAATAATGTGGTATGGAAACAGTTTCCGAAATAAAAAAAAAATATTTATATCCTAAAACCAAGGAATATGTGCTGAGATAGTTTTCGGTACTTAGTTTCATACAATAAATTAAGTATTTGCATGCAACACTAAAAACTATTGAAAATAAGCATCGGTTTGTTTTAAGAGATTTGCGTTTAACTGAGCTTGTGAGAACTGTCCTAACAATTAATAACGTAACTTCTGGCACCTCACTGCTATGATGGACAACATTCCTAAATCATACATTCGCAACTCTAATTTTAAAGTCTTTCTTACCAAACCTTTTGAATAGAATCAGTTTAATATGTACATATATATATATGTGTGTGTGTGTGTGTGTAGTGTGTAGTGTTCTCAATTATTTCCAGGTAATGATTCAGAAACCTCGGCTACGTGGCACTAAAATACCATCCGTGAGTAGGTAGAAAGTGAATGTTGTAGAAGTAGAGTTGAGGATTAAACAGCAAATGAGTAGCAACAGAAGGCCTTTCTGTGAGCAATACAAGCCTTTTAATGCCTAAATAAAGTTTTGTTATTCTTTTAAAAGTAGAAATTCATTTCATTATATTTGTTAATTACAAGTAAAGACTTCGCACTAGTGCAGTTTGGCAGGATATAGTGAATTTTGAATTTTTTTTTATTTGATTTTTGAGTTGAGGATTGAGGGAATTTTGTGGAAGTTCTGATTCTGTGGGTTTACAAAGTGCAATGGCTTTCCTTACGAGAGGAAAAAAAGCGTACTTGCAGGTCGTCACTGAAGAAATGGACATCAAAAAATTTCGGATATGACTATCGTTTCATTGAAGGATGCAATTTTGGGAAATTAATATAAGAATTTGTTGGACTAATACTGGAAAGAATAATCAAAAACAGGATTGAGGAGGAGCAAGGGAAAGAAATGAATCGGCAATGACAAATAGGAAGGGGAGAAAGGGATAATTAAATAGAATAAATAGGTGATAGCGAAGAAACCTTAACAAAAAGGACAAAAAACATAAAGGAGAATTGAAGTTGAAATATGATATTAGGGATCAAGATCTAAGAAAAGAAAAGGAAAGTTGTGGAAATTAAATGCCAAACCTCAGAGAAAGGAATTTAAGCATTTGAAACAGATGTGTGAAAAAAAGGGACGTAAAGGGCAAGAAGATTTTATATCGTAGTTGGAAAGGGAAAAGTATAAAGAAAGTCATTCTAAAACAACTCCGCGCAGAAGACGAAACAGTTGGTGAAAGGAAAGACAGATTCCAAAATGAGAGATTCTACTACAATGAGAGAATGGAAAAACTAACAGAATGGGAAAATGCACTCTCTTTGACCCCGGAAGATAACGCCGTTGTAGTCGACACAGAGGTCGAATGTCTCCCAATTTCATTCTCAAACGGTCGAAAGTCATAATTTACGACAGCCGCTTTTTTGATGACAAAAGGGAAAGTGTAATATCCACACAGCATACCAAATTCTCCCTTCATTGCTGAACCACAAAACCTCTTAAATTACAGCAAAGAAAATAAAAGATGCTGGAAGACTAATACACGTGTGCGTAAAGGACGGGGAAAGGAAAATCCATTGCTGAAAAAAAGACTCCTTGTTCATGTTGATGTTAAGAAGAATCCTGAGGGAGTTGGAAAGGACATTTATAGGAGTTTCCCTTTAAGGTAAAAACGTCTTCAACACTTCCCTCTCCTGGAACAGAGATGAAAGGTTCAACTATTTCGGTTTTATTCTTCCACACAGTAAGTCAGTTAAAGACATAATCGTGGTATCGAGTTTGCGAAGTCGAAATTATGTATGAGAGTTGGACATTGAAGCAAATCACAGTTATGAAAGGAATTAAGGGCATTTTGACCCCTTTCTCCCCACGTACGTAAGGCTTAGGAGCAGCGGTGAAAACTTACTTTTTATTTGTTTCGTTAGGTGTGATATATATATATATATATATATATATATATTAAATAGAAAAAAAAATGAAAAAAGAACTCTGAATTATAGGATTGAATTTTTATTATTGTATTATTTAGAACTTCTATTGATATGCTTTGTGTGTGATTCATTATGGAAGTTTCAAAGGGCACAAGTCCTGCATTGTGAAATTTTTTATGGAACATCTGAATATATTTACAACCTGAAAAATTAAAGAATCTTAAATTTTGGTTATTGGAATACCATATGTTTATTTTTTTAAAAATTTTTTATACAATGCCCTTCTCCACCCTTTCAGTCATGAGTCTACGAGCAGCCCAATACAATGAAGGACGATAAAAAATGTCAGCAAAAGTTAATTGAAGATGTCAGTGGCTGCGAATTGCATTATCCTCCATATAGCGTCCCAGGCTTGCTTTATAGGATTGTGGTCTGGAGACCTGGCTGGCCCATCCATCCGGCGAATATTCTCAATTTGCAGAAATTTGTCTATCAGATGAGTTCTATGTGACCTCGTGTTGTCATCCATTAAAAGGAAACCATGACCAATTGGACCCTTGAAAAGGCGAGCATAGGGTTTCAAGACCTCTTCCCTATACCTCACAGCAGCCACAGTGCCTCTTTCAAAGACATAGAGACGAATGTGGCCATCCAACATGATGCCTGCCCATACCATAAAACCTCCGCAGCCGTGATGGTTGATTTCTTGGACATTGGAGGGCAGGTAAAGAGTCCCTGGTTCTCTCCGTATGAAAGTACGGCGTAAATCACTGGTTAGACTGAACCGGGATTCATCAGTAAAGAGAATGATCCCCCATTAATTCATGCTCCAATCTGTATCATTTTAAGCGGATTCTTCCATTCGTAGAACTAAGTGGGACACAAACAACAAGTCATCTTGCAAACAGCCCTTTCTCATGAAGGTTTTTGGAAACAGTCACCCTTGAAACTCGGGTTTCTGTGGCCGCCTACAACTCATGAGAGTCCAGAGAAGCTGTAGCATCCCTGTTGCTCCTTGCTATAATAGACAAATGGTGATCTTCTCAAGGCCCTCAAGGCTCTTTGATGACTTTGCCCAGGCTTTATCTCAACGGATCCAATATCCTGAAACTGTTTCCATAAGTTGGGCGCGACGCTGGGTGTCAAATCGAATTCTCTGAAAATTTGGATTTGAGACAGTCCTTCTTCTAGCCTAACCCCAATTTACCACCTTATTCTATATCTAAAGGTTGGTTACATTGTTTTGCTGTTTGAATTTTAATTTAAGCGATTTTAGCGAAAAAAACAGCAAGAAATTCGGCGAAATGTGCTATCGAACGATATACGGATTTGGGCACGTGCGCTTATAAATCCTGTTTATCGACCAGTTCCACCCACACACACGTATACGCTTGTGTATTTGACATACAAGATGCATCTTTGTATAGAAACGGTATTTTTACATTTCGGTCATTTCTTTTCATGAAATTCAACAAAAAATATAAATTTTCTTAATTTTGAATACCACTGTATTATATAATTTGGAAATAAATAATGAAAAAGCTTTTATATATAAGAAGTTTAAGGCTTATTCAAACACATATAGTCTTACAACTCTACTGGTCATTAAAAATGGTATGCCACATAGGAAACGAAATAGCAGAAATGCACTGTAAAAAAGCTGCATAATGCGAGGAAGACATGGTTAACTGTACTCGTGATTTCAGAATTTAATAATTAGCGATGTAGTCTCTACCAGCAAGAATAGCTGTAATCTGGAGGAGTATCGACTTCAGGCTCGTTTATGTGACATATATAAGGACATCATTCCTTGAAGCTATTAGTGATTGGTGAGTGTTGGCCAGTCTCTCGGAAATATACTTAACTTGTTGTTCCCAAAGGATAGCTGAGTTGGAAAATGTATTAACAAGGTCAATAATTGAACATCTTATGTGTTGGAAAAGATTATGGAAGCACATGGAACATACTGTTGTTCATTGCGTTATCAATAAAATGGATTCCTCGAAAATAAAGAACAACCTTGGACCTTAATGCATCAGAAATGTAACTATGACTTTTAAAAAATACCGATTATATGAATAAGAAAAGACCGGAGTAGGGAACCAATGTATGTTATCCCATATGGACACACTAAGTGCTGTGTTCATATATCAATGAAAATGGAACGTAGACGAGAACAAAACATGATGTTATGACTATCATGATGCTGTACGTAGAATCGGAATTAATCAGAAAAACGACGGAAAAGCTAATGTGCGTGTGATTATAAGGAAAAGTAACACTGATGCAGCACCAGTCTATACTACAGTGTTAAGCTACAGGAATATGTTCCTGTGCAAACAATCCAAGCTTCAACAGACGTCTTACTATTATAAAAGAGGAAACACGTCGTCTTATAAGCGTATCAAATTTCTGACTCATGGGATGAGACGTGGCTGTACAATCCGAAAGCTGTCTGGACAACATGTTTAATATACTGTGAGTCATTAGTGATAGGAATCCCTAAGATGATGTATGGGTTCTATATGGCATTCTTAGACCCGTCTGCCCTATAACAGTATGGTAGGCATATGATTACTCGAGAAATAATATCGCAAAATTAATAAAACTCGCACTAGTTAGGTCACGATCCTAGTACAAGAGAAATCTGACGCATATTGGAAAAAGTTCCTACTCTTACACGAGACATAATACAATAAAACAAGCAACAAATATATTCGAATTAGATTTCGGAATCAGAGATTACCTATACAATCTTTACTTTTTTACAAAGTGTAAATTGTATTATTCCGGACTAAGTCGTACAAATGTGTTGAAATGCTAATAATTTCAATATTTCAGCTTATTGCATCTCTCATGTACATTCACGTTTGCTGCGTTAACATCCTTATAGTGCAACAATTTTTGATGACCAGGAGTGTATTTTCTTTCTATAAGTTAAGATTTTTTTGGATAAAACGACTAGATTATTTTCTATTAGTGAGTTAATAATGGAATTATATAAAAGAATAATAATTTTAATGATTATACCTTTACAGAAGCGATAAAATAACGATTCATCTTCTCGCATCCTTGGTGTCAAATCATCAATAGTTCGTCTCTTTAACTGAAAAAAAAAGAATACAAATGAATACACTTTGCATGTGTTTTGCATGCAGAAATATTTCCTTATATATTTTGCCCACTATGGGTTTCCTATCTTAAAATATTTCTCACTTTATGTTTGTTTAGATAAATAGTGAGTGGGAATTTAATCACTCTTGATACGAGTAACATATTGATTTTTTTTTGTTTGCAATCATGTTAAATGTAGTTTATTTAACAAAACTATTTCTTATTGTTTCTTATGAGTGAAATTTGTTTTTTTTTTTTTTTTTTAATTTTTATTAGAACATCACATCCGTACATAGTGCTACAATTATGCTTGTAGTATTTGAACATTTTATGTAGACAGTTCTGGCAAAAGCAAGATAAAGAGCAGCGCATATGTATACATTAAGAATTAAAATGATTAAATGTTCTTTCTTCTCTGTACAAAGCAGTGTTTTTATATGAATAGTAAGCTGTTGTGAGAAGTACTGTGTGTTTTTTCTCATTACTGATGGAAAAACACCCTTCCTTTACATCACTAATTATTTTTGTTCTCTTTCTATTCAAAATAATTATTCATTAACAATTCTTTTAATTAACTCTTCTACTCAAATCAGACTTCAGTACTGGAGTTACCAATGTAACATAGATTAAATTAAATTTATTAAAAAATACGTATAAATTCGCACGTATTCTTATCAAGGATTTATAGAAACAGACTCATTGACAGTTTTACCCATTCATAAAAACAAACAAAAGGCATTCGTCAAAAGCAATTTATATTTAGAAAATCTAGTACTACAGAGATTATTTTTAAGCTTATATTAGTAAGAACTTTTGTTATTTTAAGACAAAAAAATGGTACGACATTTATGAAGAATGAGAGAAAAGTTTTCCCTGCTATAATACTTTAAAAATAGATAGATATGCAACTTTATGTGCACTTTGAAAATAATATCAGGCTTGAGCCATAAGCGCATTTTATTTTTGTGACATAATGTATTTGTTCATAAGCTATTTAAATTAAAATTTTATTTTTAAATCTAACTTTTCTTCCCCCCCCCCAAAAAAAATACAGTACAAACATTTTAATTCAACCACCAAAACTCCCACAGTATTAATTTATGTGAAAAGAAATGAAATCATTTACTCAAACTGTGTGATCTGCTTTAAATATGGAAAATATAGCATATATCAAGTGTAAATACTACATTACGTCAACACTAAAGCGGAGGTGAAAAGTGATTTTCTAAAGAAAAAATGAACACACTTTGACTAACAAACAGCAGATGAACATATTTCATCGAAGATAAAAAGATTACGAGACTGATATGACAGAATAGAATTTTCAAACTTCGCTTGTTTATATTTCAAGAACTAGTTTCTTTTGAAGAAAAACAGTCACTAGGCGGATACAGAAAATATGGCTTCTCTTTCCTTCAAAAGAAAAAAAAAATATTATTTGATTCTCCATCCCTTATCATATCGCCAGCAAGTTGAAAGTTATGCATTAGGAGTCAATCCAACTGGTGTCAAAGAAAGTCATCTTAGCGTACTGCAGAATTTCAACGAGAATGCATCATTAATCGTTGGAATTAAGTAATTTCGTGAAACACCATTTTATTATCTATTAGACACAATCTATTCGACATAATGGTACGACAAGGAAGTATGGAATAAAACTGCGTAATTCTAATACATCCACATATTTTTTATGGATGTCCATGAAACAACATAATACGTATCATATTTCTAAAAACATGTTGGGCTATGCAATAAATGTCTACCAAAAAGATAAGTGGCATTAATTGAAACACTTACATAAAGATAAAAAAAAAATGAAATACGTTTAATGAATACAGATTGGTGAATACATGTTTTCATCTAAACTGCAGGTTTCAAACACAAGTATAAAACTATATTTATTACAGCTTATTTTACACACACATCTATTAGATTAGCCTATATAGAATCTATATACATTCAAAATATGCATTACCTATATCTACCTATATTGTTGACTGTTCTACAAATTCTGATTTAATACTATCAATATAAATAAGTCAATATATGAGCCGGTTTAATTGAACGTAATGTAAGTGTATTTTATTTTATATGGAGATATTTAAGGTTTTGCACTTGAATAATTTGAAAAATATGGATGTATGTTATTACACTAGTTTTGTACTTCTTAAGTATTGAATTGATTTAAATTTATAATGTAATCATTTTTTAAATATGATTAACAAATATTTATATTTTTAATGTCTTCAAAATTACTTAAACCTCTTTCAAAGTCAGCAAAAAGAAGAAATGTTACATTTATAAAACATTAACTACGGGATCTAAATTGAAACTAACCAATTTTTCTTATGAAATTTCATTAAATACTTCAAAAATAACAAAAATAAAAATAATAAAAAAATAACAAAATAAAAGGCTTTATTTCAACATTTTCATAGAGTGACTTTATATTCTATTATAAACGGGGAAAACCGAAATTCCGGAAAACTATAAAAAATTTATGCCATATATAATGTTGCCACACATATAAAAATGCACTAAAGAAATTATGTAATACAATTTTGAACTAAATAGTAGTATGTCTTTGAGGAAAGTTGACTTACTCCATTTTGAAAGTAAATATATTTGAAACTTCATTCACTACGAAAAATTTTAATGATAAAAACAATGAAAATTTTAACAGATTTTTTTGGAAAAAGTTTGTAAATAAGAAGATCATAGTAAATTGCATTCATTAATAACATTAACTAATTTTTTGTCAAATTGGACTTACTCTACTTTCAAAGAAAACAGCTCACATAATCAATAATAGCACTAAAGTCATATTAGGGTATTTCTTAAAATATTATAATCAAATTAAGCGATGAGAAATAAATCTGTAGATTTGAGTTAGGATTGAAGATACAAGCAATAATATTTATGTCTATAGGTTGTGCTACAGAGTCGATATAATTGATAAAAGAGAACGAAAAAGAATAGAAATTTCTTACCTCTTCCATTACTTTTTTCTCATCCTCCGTAACATTCTCTAATGACGGCATTTTGTGTGAAAGTGCCATTTTTGATTAAGTAAGGAACTTCTGCAGAAAGAGAAGACAATTGTAAAATAAAAATTTGAGTAAAAATGAAGAAATACATACGCGCGAAATGAAATTCTATTAACAAAATATGTAATTTTAATTTTATTTTTCTTACAGAAGAAACACTAAATCCACACTGGTGCTCAAAATTTAGATAATTTTTATATTTAGTATAATTTCCGGGTAAATACTGAATAAAAGGTAAAACGAATACTTACAAAGGTGCAAAAGTGTACTGACGATTACGCAATCCCACACGTTCGCATAGACTGGAAATGTCTTGTTAGTTCTCGTGTTCTACTTATGTTCCCTCACATCGGTGAAATTAGTGGTGTTTATGAACATTTGGGTAACGAAAAGAGGGTCAAATCGTCGGGACACTAGACGTAAGGCAATTTCAAGTGCACACATATTACTAGAGAATTAAATGAACGCCTAACGTTGTGTTAGACTCATGGCAATTGCTTAGTGTGACCTGACCCTTTGAGCAGATAGAGAGTACAGGAAAATTATCTAAGAATCACGATGATGAACAGTGATCTCTGTATAACATCGGATTATTTCCTGTTAACTTCTCCACTTAGGACAGTCTTTTTAGCGTAGTATTGAAAACATTACAACATATTCCATATTCAACCTAGCCACATATTGTTGATAAACTTTCATCCCGAGAGAACCATGAATAAAATTCATGCTACGGATGAAGGTATGGACTGGCACACAAGTGTGCATGTCTAATATTAAAATTATTTGAAACTGATGGGAGATATAGGAATAAAATCTTACAGCAATATGTCTACCTTTTTAGAAGTATAGTTTACCTTGATTTCAGTTTTATGTATGGCAACACTTGTCAAATTTGGGCACATTTAGCGGCAAATTTCTCGAAAGTGAGGATATTCTCCGTGCATGGATTGAGAACAGAGTGATATATAAAGGGATTGATAATATAATTAATTCTTAGTTCCCTTTTCTTAAAAATTTCTTACCCCTTCAATCCTACTTTTGATGATTTTGACTTTACTAAGAATATATCTCCTGAACAGATAAACATCGTCTTAAGGAACCTTAAGTGTGGTAAAGCTGTCGATCTTGACATCACTGCTTACTCAACATGGAAATTAATGTATTATAATTATCATGAAATTACTACCAACTCTCACAATATTCTATCAAAATCTCTTATTTCCTAAATGATCTTAAAAATGCCAAAATACACTCTTGATAATACCGAGTATGTATCCTTCGTCTACAAAATCTTATTGATTAATCTGTTTATTATCTACATTAAGCAAAATTATAGAATGC
>BMAW01022070.1:0-52975 GCA_019974015.1 Nephila pilipes
GAGGATAAATATGTGATGAAGGAAGAAATGGGGCCTATTTTTTGCTCGTGGTGAAGGGCGTGTGATGGAAATAAACCTGAAGCGCACGAACAAAAATGTAGATTATTCTTTCTTACCAAATACTAATATTTATAATTTTTTTGAATAGATATCAGAAATACACTGGTGAATTTTATTTTAGGAAATAGAGATAGGTATTGATGAGGATTTAATATTTCTCAGAGAACTTTCTAAGATGCTTCATACGAGTCTGGAATTTATTTTTTACCAGAAATAGTAGCAACTCTCAATAGTCTGTATGTACTAAGTGATCATTGCCAAAATTATGACTCGCGTATCAACACAAATAGCTTTAGATCATCGACAAAGTATGCTGTAACATTACAAATTCTTTAAGTAAATTTGAAGTGTAAAGAGATATAAGGAAGGCTGTTATCGATGTAGAGAACAAGTTAGAATACGAGTGGGAATTGACATTTTTGTTTTCTTCTGCAATTTTTGTAAATTTATATAAAAAAAATAATATACAAAAATGTCATTAAATAAAGTTTACGTAATGATCTTATAAACTTTTTTAAGGTGCACGAAAATGTTCTCTAGATTACATGCAGCCTTCATGTAACTTATTGCTGCTGTAAAGCATGTGAGAATCGTTCATTCATAAAAAAAAGTTCCATAACTGTCTAAATTTAAAAAAATAATTTTTCACTAAAGTGTAATTTTTTTGAGATAGAGACTAAAAGAAACTGTTTCCAATAATTGAAATATAGTTGAAGCGATAAAAAGAAATTGAACTTCAGGATTTTCCTTTTTTCATATTATGCTTTATTTTTCAGCGTTAACAAAACTTTTTCAAACTAGTATATTGTTGGAATAGAGCGAGAAAATCAATTTAATTCCTATCTTCTGTAGATATTACATAAATTTCTTTTCTGCGTCGGAAGACAAATTGTAATGTCGATATTTTTGATCTCAAGCAAGTTCTTGGTTGAACTTAAATTAAGCTATTTAATATGTACGAGGAATTTTTTATGATGACAATTCTCCATGCCGATTGCTGAACGAAGCTCCGTAAATAATAATAAAAAACATATTTTTTAAAAAAAATTACTAAAATAAAACCATTTTTGTAAGCCAAAAATTAATTTTATTATGAATAATAATTTATTGAATACATAATATAATTACTTTTAATTATGTTTGGCTTAGTTAAGTGAATATTTTAGTTTCAAAATTTTTAATCCAACATTCAATATATAGCACTTTCAATGTCAATCTAATTTCATGTGTGAGAAATAAGACATTGCAATATTTGTTAGATATAATTTATTTTTTTTTAACGTGTTCCCTTTAAATAATTGCAAATGAAAGTAATACTTGTTAAAAAAGACCATTTTGTAACCATTTTCTATCATCAAAGTTAATAGAGACTTTTAAAAATATATTCTGTTAAAATATGAACTATAGAATTGATAATCTATATTTAACGTAATGCTCATAAAAATGGTAACACAAATTCTTCATACACAACCTGCTTCAAGAATTTTTGAATAGTAATGTATATTACATAGAAGTTAAATTTTGAATCTTCAAAGTATATTCATCCTTTATTTTTATAAAATTACATTACAGAAAAATAAATAATACGCTATACGAAATAAGTTATAAAATTACGTTAAAGAAATAAGTTTATAAGATATAAATTTTTTAAAACTTTTAACATTCATTGATTAATCATTAAAATATTTCTAAAGTACATTAAGGCATAGAGGTAAAGGTAACTAGGCAAAAAGTATTATTCTATCATTCTTTCTCATTCCCTTCATTTTTTTAAATAAATAAAGTAATATAGATAAAAATGGTAAATCGAAATTAGATTCTGATGTTAAAATGTTTATAAATTCAAACAGCAGGAAGACGAAAGTCCTAAGCAACATAATGGTACATAATATTTACGTTACAAATAATTCTGGAAAAAAATTGAATTGAATAATTTAAATACACAAGTATAAATATATAAATGTTGGAGGTGAAAATTTTTGTTATTGAAAATCCTGCTCTTTGATTGTGCTTTTGATAGGCACTAGAAATACCTTCAGAATGAAACATATCACATAATCTTGATGCCATAAATAGTTTTCAAACATGCTATAATTTTCATAAAATGTTTTGTTGAAGAGATTGAATGCAAAACCTAAAATAATCGTTTCTAAAACAATTACCCATTTATCATTTTTTTTCGGAATGTCATTAATTCCAAACTGGGAGAGTTTATGAGAATTAGAAATGAAATATTTGTGTTTCCTATAAACAGGTAATTTTCGAAAAGCATTTGATCTAATTTAAAGACAGAAGCGATGAAGGATTTGAAAAAAAAGTTTTCTCCCTTAATTATACTTCTAAGATAAGAAATGAGTATAATTTAATATTGTATGTTTAAATATTTAGAAGTAATGGAATAACATTAATAATTAATTTTTGTTTCATAATTAAGATTTATAACTTACAGAGTACTTATTTTAAAGATTTTGAATGCACATTATCGATAATTAATTTTCATTTGAGAAATAACAACCTCCTCTTATATTACAATTTATAATACGATGCTTACAACAGTAAATTGAGTCTTCCACAATATTTATGAACGCATTAGAAAGAAACGCTAAAATAAAAATACAAGTATAATAAAACACCATGATCGGTATTATGATTGGAAATTATACACAGTCTATTGTGAGCATCGAATATCATAATGTAAATTAAACAAATAATTATATAAATAAGATCGCAAATGATTAAATTTCATTAATTTTATTAAATTTCTAATAAATGTAGCATGTGTTTCCGTTAACGCTTTGGCATTCAACAAAAGCTTTGAAATCCGTTAAATCCGGTTTAATTTGCTGTTGGAAAAAACTTCGTTGCATATTGCGCAAAGTGGCTTAGGTTCAAACTCTCTTCCAGTAGAATAAAAACATTGGCCAATGGTCGCAATCATATTATAGCTTTTTCCTTTCGTCTTGTTCAGTTATCGTTTTTTTTTTTTTTTTTAGTCAGTCGACATAATAGTTCACTATAGCTTTCAGTATCATTATCTTGCATTGCTTCAGAACCAGGCTCTAAAACCGAAAAATGAGAAAGTAAATGCTTGTCTAGAATTTTCTCAAACTCAACTTCGATTAAACGACCCGTTTTTGACTGTCGATAAGTAATGAAGTTATGATATAAAATTATTAAAAGTTATTTACACAAGAAAAACTTAACTTAACATAGTAAATGTAGAGTACTATTAATCGCGAACTAAATCACACAAGGTTTACAAACTTTCAACTAATGTTTGTTACCCCGCGTATCCCCTTGAGAAAGATATCTGCCTCAGAAAACTGATCTTGATCTCTGCTATGCTATCTGATCGGGAACAGGCGTCATGTGATAGACTCACTTTCAAAGTCGTGAAAAGTCTCCGTAAGAGAAATACAGTCTCAACTCATTTTTCAGTGGCGTGAGCCATCCCAAGCTCTTGGTGCGATAGTTTGTTTTCTCAATATTTGTCTTACTAAAGAATACTTTTATTTATTTTAAATTCTTTTATAGTTTTCGAATTTCTGACACTGTAGTAAGTTTTAGTATGTAATTCTATTGTTTCTTTCTTTTATTGAGATTACCGATTTAAAATTCCCCATTACAATAATATTTTCACGAACCCCTTTTATATATCTCGTGAACCCTCAAGTGTTTGAGAAGCACAGGATGCGAAACACTGATCTAAAACACAAAATTGTTCTTAAGGAGGCTCAATCAATAATTAATTTTCTGAATTTTTGAAAATAGAACTAAAAAGCGTAATTTCGTATTTTTTAAAAAGAAGTTTCAATCATTTCATCCAGAAATCTATCGATCCAAGCAACATGTAAGTCATACATTTGATTATCTTTATTAAAAAAAAGGAGAAAAATATCAATTATTGAAGAATTTTATACAATTTTTTTTTTAATTGCACGATCAGTGAGTTAGCTCAGAAATTTTGCTTTCCTTAAGATTTCCGTTTCTCTACGCGTATATCTGGCACATATTATATCGCATGACAACAATTTCTTTGAATCTAATAGCTTATCATTCTTCATAAATGTTTTCGAAGATTGTTATATATATTCATTTATGTGGATGTGATCCTCGTTAAAAATTTTTGTCTTTAATTTTTATTTTTTTCCATTTTAAAACTTCACCTGTGCGAATACCGAATACTCAAGTCGGTCGTTAACATGAGAAATACCCAGAAACCTTTCTTTTTTTTATTGATATAAAAGCTTCATCTATTATCGCAAGAAAGAAATGTATTAAACATTTCAATGAACATTTTATAATCGTTAAAAAATGAATAAAGCATATCATTTCGTGAAGTAATGTGTTTGAATTGTTATTCCTGTCTCAAAAATGGGCAACGTTATGTAAATAAACTGCATTCAAGGGACTACGAGTTTAAAAGAATGTTTTTGATAAAAGTACATCAAAAGCTTTTATATTTTAAAATTGAAGACTAGCTTAGAACTCCAGAGAATTAAGTAGTATAATAAAAGAGAAGATAAGTAATAAAAGAGTATATTTTTACTCATTTAAATTTATTATTTTTTATTTTAATAATGATATTTCACTAACTACCTCAAAAGATTGCTTTTACTCTATTTAACTTCCCGTTATTTCAATAAATTTTTATTTAATCTTTATTCCTTCAGGAATGTTTCATAAATATTAATTTTTCCATTTTTTTTTCTTCAAAGTCCATTTATAATTAAAATTTCTAGCACCTTTTTATTTTTTAGCTGAAAATTTTATTTGAAGAGGAAAAATAAATGTTATTAATTAAAATGAAAAGCATTTAATGTGTATTCAGATTAGCTTTAGCGTAGCTTTAAAAACCTTTTGAAGGAAATCCAAACATAAATCTTACAAAATAATGATAATAAAGAATATCATTTGTTATTCTGGCTTTAATATTTTTGCATCGATAAGAAATGTATATTGAAATACTCTTAAGTTAAAACTAAAAAGTAATGAATTTATACATACATTCAGGGCATTGAAAGTATTTCACCAAGATGGAAGCTTCGGATTACAATGAAATTTATTACACATATTGATAAAGATGAGAGATTCACTTAATCCCAAAACCCAGACAATTAAATATATACAAATACAGTGTAACTTCAGAAAAATTCAAATATAGCGCAACTTCGATTGCAAATATTAACAGATATAGTGCAACATATACAAATACAGTTCAACAGCCTCCTGCTACAATACATCCACAACAGCATGGTTCGGCATATAATTGATTAGATGTTGGACTGTGGCAGATGTTTTAAGCAGCGACCTCCAATTCATATACATAGTAACATGGCGACATCTGAACTTTCCGCTTGTCTCACAAATTCTCTGTAGGGGACAGATCCGAGAAGCGGGCTGGCCCAAAACGAGTCTGACGTAAAGGTCTTGAGCTATTCGAGCTGTTTGAGAGAAGGAATTATCTCGTTAAAAATGGCCACTTCAGAGAAGGTCCCATTTGGGGTCCAAGATTGTTATCAGCATGATGCATTACTGTAAGTTTCCACGAACCGACTATCATAAGCAACGGACCCGCAGACCATTACGCCTGTTGTGCGGGCTGTGTGTTGCGCGACAGCATGCGCAGAAATGCACCGTTTCACAGGGTGCCTTAACATCCGTACAAGCTTATCATCTGTGCCCAAAGTAAATCAGGATTCATCACTTAAAACCACATTTTGATAGTCTGTGCTTTCTACGTTGATCTAGATTAATACCTTTGTATATAAGAGTCTCAGATGTTTCGGTGTTAAAGGCAGTGCACAAAAAATGAGCTTGTATTGCTAATTTGCTGCCCAAAAGCATCTGGAAATAGTTTGAGGAGCGAATGGTAGCCCTTCATCTGATTGAATCATTAAATGAATCATTATGGGATCTACGAGGAATAGCTACATGTTCCTCCTACTCTAACCTTTCGTCGACTAACCGGTCGTTCCGCAGCCAGTTCTCCGTACATGGGTACCATCTCGTGTTCACTGATCCCAACATGTTCTGATGGCACACACCAACGATAGAACTGGAGAGCAACACAGCGCATCTACTAGCCTTCAGTTATCATGCCGATAATCAGGTCGCCATGAAACGCGCTTAACTATGTGAAATGTCTTCTCATTTGTGTACCTGGCTTTTTTCGATTACTATAGTCCTCCTAAAGTGGGAATGTGATTATTACCTTGATGTATCTCCCACCAATCACCGGGTTATATAAGATACACTTCCTGACTGCAGCGCCACTGCAGTGTATGTATGCGCACTGACACAAAATTCGGATCATTTTCATACATGACATCATTCAACCACTTTGCTAAGTTTCGCGAAATAGCTCGCCTCTTTTTTGATGAATTATTTTGAATGCTCTATAATATGTATATATATATGTGTGTGTGTGTGTGTCTGTATGAGTGAGTGATGCTAAATTAGATTTATCATCCTTCTTTTTCATTCAATTCCATAACATCAAACCTCATTTTTCTACTTTTAACTATATTGATTTCCTCTTTGAATTTGTGCGTGTTGTAGTATATACCGAGCGCCTTTTTACTGATGAATTATCAGTATTATTTCAGGGAACCCCATTTTTCCTTTTTCGATATTAAAATTAAAAGAAACGATAAATTATTAAATTGAATATGTGTAAGATAAATGTAATTAAATTAAAACAAACGACAAATTATTAAATTCTATATGTTTAAAATAAATCTAATTAAAATTAAAACAAACGATAAATTATTAAATTTATTATGTATCAGGTACATGCATTTTAAATTAAAGAAAAAGAAAAGTTATTACATCGAATATATTTGAGATAAAAGCAATTAAAATTAAAACAAAAGAAACAACATTATTTAATTGAATATATTTAAGGTAAATATAAGTAAAAATAAAAAAAACGATAAAAAATTGAAAAGTGATATGGTACGCCAAAACGCTTCACATAAATCAATAACCCCTTAGATGTCTAATTAAAATTTATCAACTCTGCACGTGCCTACGAAAAGACAACAAACAAAAGTTCAGTTGAGAAAAGGATTTTTCAAAACCTTAACTATTGCAAAAAAATCTAACAAAGCAAAGAGGGAGGGTGAGTCTTCGCAGGCATCTAATATAGAATTGGCTGGAGACAGCAGGTTAGGGACTTGTTGTTGCTGAGAGACCTGAGGCTTGCAAACGATAATTGATATATAGTGTTTGACATTTTAGGAGGAGGACTGACATTTTATACTTTTTTTTTCTTTTGACGACTCATTTGTCCATCACGTATGTGAAAGGGTATGTTTCGAATGCGAACAATTACCATGGTCGGCTGGTTTTTAGTCTCAATTTTATTTATAGTAGTCTTATAATCTAGTTTTAATTAATTTTTTAAGTATATATATTTCTAAAAAATATTTTAAAGGAATGCCACACGTGGACTTTGGATTGAAAAAAAAACTTGTTTATTTTAAAGAGCTCCCTTCTGATGAATCGGAATTACTTTGAGAAACAAGTGAGGAAGAAAATATCTTTACAGTATATGCAATAAGAAATATGCATGATTTTAAATAAAACTGCATATGCATTTCTACTAAATTTGGTTTATTAAGTTTACAACGTAGTTATATCATTAAATTATGAAAATCATATATGTATAAAAAAGTTATACTTAATTAATTAACACATTTTCGCACAAATTATCACTCATAAAAATAAAAATACATCATAAAGTTCTCATTTTATTAAAAGTGTTTTGTGATCCTGATATTTCCCAAATTAACTAAAATAATATACTTTTTTATGAGAGTAATTATTATTTCTTCGGAGGAATACAGGAACTTTGAGAGAACAACTGGTATACAAATAAGATGTCCTTCAGGGACGGTGATATATTATATATACCGGGTCTTAAAAATCAGGAAACAAATAAAAATTAATATATCGCTTGATAATGAGACCTTTTAGCATTATTAATTCATATCAGACGAATTTTAACCAAAATTTAATGTTTTTTATATACCTCCCCTCAAAGGGTTAAAATAGTAATAATTTATCTGCAATTTCATTTGTTCTGTCTAAAAGAAATAATTGTAAAACAAACTATAATTTTCGTATTACAGATAATGAGAAGTAAATTAAGACACCTTTATTTTTACACATCCTTATTTTTCAAGAGACACATCCTTATTTTTTTACACACCCTTATTTTTCAAGAGAAACGAAATATTATTTTTTGTTTTAGACCTTGTGTTCAGTAATGAGAAGTAGTGACAAAAGTTTAAAAACATAATTTTTTTGTTATTCAGAATTATAAAGTATAAATTCATAATTGGCAATTAAATATTAAGATTTGAAAGTATGATTCAGCTTAAAAATGTGTTAATTTTCTTCGGTTATTTTATTCTAGAAAATACTCCTTTTTACAACTTTTACCACACTTCTAATCTATTAACTTTCTTTTTAATTCTATTTTCTCACATATTAATATAATCTCTCTTACCTTTTTCTTTTTCAGCTTTTACTTTTATGAGTAGTTTAGATTACTTTAAACACTCTTCAGCTGCGTTGAGTTACATAGATCATCTTCTCTCAGGAGTGCTTTTCTCTCACTGAAGAGTTTTGTAAGCAGACATCTTACACACTCACCTATTACAATGCACCCTCAACCGCAATAACATTCAGTCTTTTAAGCATACAATCATTCACTGACTGCTTAAATTCATAATTAAGAAAAAATAATTACAATCAATAATTACTACATATATCATAAGTGCTAAATAGGAAGGTCAGATATACATTACAGAGTGTCATTACTAAATTGATAATGAAAAAGTTATTACATATTTCAAAAAAAAAATTATTATTATACACTATAAGATCAAATTTATTAAAAATCATAAGTAACCTTTAGCTCAAAGAAATCGTTGCATTTTTAATATGATAAATTATAATTCCAAAAATAGGAACGTGGAAATTATCAAAATTATACATATATTTACTATAAGATATTTTACAGCTATGTTATGAATTTTCCCCTCATCCTCTTATATGACCTTCAACATATATATATATATATATATATATATATATATATATATATATATATATATATATATATATATATATATATATATATATATATATATATATATACCGTGAGCCAAAAACTTAGATAATGCTTTTTCTTACTAATGAGATTTTAAATAAAGCGTTTACTGCAAAATAAACTCGAAACATTGTTATTACAATGAAAGACATAACCTCCTCAGATAAAAGTAGTTTAAATCATTTAACTAATTAATATAAAACAAAATGATTAAAAGTTGAGCATTCCGAAAGCTTAGAAACTTACTCCTTTTTTGCACAGTAAATCGGTAATATGTAAGTATTTCAAGTGACATCATAAAAAGGATGCATACAATTCAAGGACACACTTCATTTCTTTAATTTGTAAAACATTCTGAGACAAGACAGCCACTCCTGAAGATATTACTAAATTATGGAAATTAAAATCGGAAGACAAATCTGTTTCTGATATTACATCAATTCTGAGTATGTTGAAATATCGAAAATTAATGAATAATATTATAAGAAGAAAAATATGAAGTAAAATATCGCATTGGAAGGCCTGAAGTGATTTATAGTTGAAACGACAGAAAAATTCAAATGCTGGTGGTTTCTAAAAATCTCCATCTGCTGGGTTTAAAGCGCAACCCACCTTCATGTCTCAAAAAATATACTTCTGAGAAGAATAAACGAATGTAAAACTTTTGTTTAACGGAAATTTCAACAGAACGTGGCCTTAAAACCACGTCACATACCTCAAAGATTGGAGTTGTCCCATATTCATTTGTCATCATCGGTGTCGGAAAGGAATTGAACCTTCACAGTGTCTAAATTAATTATTGGCTCGATGTGCAAAATGAACCATGTTATTTTTTCAGCTTGCACCAGTGTTGTAGTTGAATAATGTTTTGAAGCTCATTTTACCTTCAATGGACAGGTATCTTCATAGAGTCCTTTAGTGATCACAAAAAATTTGAAGATTATTATATGCATATAAGAGAATAGCTCTCTGTAACATGCTGAAGTATTATTCGATCTATAGTAATAATTTCAGTAGGATAATGCATCCATGTATGTACCGAATACAGTAAAATAATAGTTTTCACTTCATAACATCTCTGTGTGGGATTGGTGAACCTGTAGCACAAATCTTAAATATATGGAGAAAGTGGGAAATTCCTGTCAGATAAATATATGCTAATTTAATACATATCTCTAATGCACGGAAATGAAATCTCATCCATAGATACCTCATGGTATAACATTGACCAAGACTTCAAACAAAAAATTATTATAACAGGGTGGTGTATTTTTAAGGTCATAAGGAGAAACTGAGAACTACATCTTACTAATCTGCTCCAATATTCTTCACATTCCTGATTAATGTATATTTTTGGGACAAAGCTTTTCAGTTCTTTTATAATAATTTACGAAAACATTATCTGCGATTAAATATCATTTCTTACTATTACAAATAAATAATATGTGTTAAGTAAAGATATATGAGAATTTTCAACTTTCTTTCATATTCTCTAAGTATTTGCTACACAGTTTCTAAAGCATACAAATTCAATAACGTAAAAATCTCGTTTATTGTGCGCAAAATTAAAATTCTAGAGTGCTCAACGTATCCACCATAATAAGAATCTATAGAAAGGTGTGTGTTTAATTTTCTCTCTCAATTAGAGAATGTCTAAACTTCCTCGCCAACTATTTGTAAGCTATTATTTACATCATTATGGATCTGAAAAACGTATAATATAATTTTGATAATTTTGTAAGAAAAAGCACATATATACCATAATACGAGTTAATTCATCATGAAGTTAGTATTTCTCGAATACAGCGTAATATCAACTAGCATCAAAGGTGAAATGAAAGTTGTATCTTTTGATCCATGAAATCTTTTATCCATGTTGTATCTTTTGATCCATTCTTTGAAACGCTTTTTCATATTAATTAATCTTTTTCCCTGCTAACTCGAAAAAGATTACTGCTTTCTAAATCATTTTCGAAGCAAAACCTCGGATTGATTTAATCAGAATGCATTCACACATATTTATGCTAGGAAAACTTATCAGTAGTTTCATTATTACTTCTCTGCGCAAAAACATAAACATATAAATAGCTACATTAGAAAATAACAGTAGAGAAATAAAGAAAAAAACATTGGGTGTTAGAACCCAAAACACATAAACCAAAATAAAAGGTGACATTCAAGGAATAATTGAAACAGCAAAGCCCATTCGCCTCAAATAAGAAATCTATCTTAGTAGAAACTTCTACTTTACTCAACAAACATCTTTTTTTCATCAGATAGTCTCTCATTTCAGCAGTAGAAAGATGCATTTTTGAAACTTCATTACTCATGAAGTAAATTCTTCATAAGTAAACTTCATTTTTTTTTGCACTTGCCATTATTAGTACTTAAAGGAGAAAAATCTCTTTGCATTCGGATAATTAAAATACACTTAACTAATATATTCTGAAAAGAAATGTTTTATGCATAAATAAAAAGACTAAGAAGGTGTAACAGTCAGAAAGATTAAGGTTTCTCTTTATTTTTGCATATTTTAGCCATACTTAATTAATGACTGTAAGATTAATGATTAGTTGGTTTCAGTTCTGAAGTGTTCTAGAAAGAGTTAAAATTTTGCTGGAGGTTTTTTTTTCTCTTCTTCCCCAAACTCGTAACAATATTTAAAGAAAAAAAGCTTTAACACTCTCTTTTACAGAAGATGTTATGTAAGGCTGCATTATTCTTGTATATTTTATAATTTCTTTCGAGATTTGCCATACTTTAGGAAACAATATAAAGCATTTCGTCAATGCTATAATCAATCATTCCGCACACAGATTTAAGTTTTTGAAGAAATTACTAGTTTTTTTTTCCTGATGAGAATTGTGTTCCTTTTAAATCGGCCCTTTCATCTCTCTGATTTAATTATTAATTTTCAACTATGAATTTTAAGATTAGAAATTACATAGGTCCAATGATCAATATAGTTAAATAAAGGAGATAGCAGTTAAGATGAGAGTAAGAAACATCAATTGAAAATGTTTCTCAAATAAGAGGACTATCATTTAGTGCAACTATTAGCTTATTAAATTTAGTTAGTTGTTATTACCAATTTAATGTTTAATAGAAATTCTCATAATGTTAGAAGGATAAAAGATGATGGAGAGGCAGTCCTACTAGTAGTGATTGATTTCTTTGGTGATGTAAAGTAGTTTCTATAAAGTAAGTGTAAATGTCTGTTGTATATATATAAGTGTGCGTTGCGTGCGTGTCTGTTAAAAGTGTGTCTTAAAGGGGAGGGCAAATTGTGATAAGAAATCGTATTTATATGAGTTTCTGAAAGGGGTGAAGGATCACCAAAATAGAAATAAACCGATCTCTCTTTTCGTAGAAATTGGTGTCCTTTCTGGGATTAAATGTTTAATGAATTTTAGAGGTCTTTCATGTGTAAGTTCATACTAAGTTCATTAAATACTACAACTAAATATACTAGTATTACTTTATTAAGATTCTTTTATATCTAAAACTGTTACAGAAAATTAATGAATGGAGATAATATTTGATTAAATGTGTTTTACATTTCCTTGTTTGGATTATTCAGATAGAAAGAAAGCACACAAAACAATTTCTATATAATATATACTTAAACTCTTAATATATATATATATATATATATATATATATGTGTGTGTGTGTGTGTGTGTGTGTGTGTGTGTGTGAGAGAGAGAGAGAGAGAATGTGTGTATGTGTGTGTTTGATGACAAAATGTCATTTCCCCTCATTTGATTAAAATTGAATAATTAATATTTAAACTGAAACTTTTCTTTTCCAGCATAGATTATTACAAACGTCACGGGGATTATAAGCTATTTTCACTCAATCTGATTTGCATTTCTTTGTAAATGCCCATTTATTGATAAAAATTAAATTTAAGTTAATATTTAATGTGCCGAAATGTTTTTGCTTCATTATAATTTAAAACGAAATATAGGTAGAAAATATACCTCGTGTAAAGTCAATTCTTATGATGGTTCTTAACTAAATATCATGTTGGTTCAATACGAGCCCATGATTGGAATATGATAACTTATTGACCGTTGATAGTTTTACATTTCAGTAAGTTTTTGAATTTGAAGCCTTTCATATTCTAACAATTTGTCTCCTTATCTTCGAAAGCAAATGATTTCCAAATTTTAACTAATATGTAAATGAGTGATTAATTTGATTTCTATTTTTTGCTCTGTTTTACGTCTTCTCTTTTCAGAAAATAATACAAATTACGTTTTAAGGAATATATAAAATAAGGGAAATAAACATCAAGTTGATGGGGTACTTTTTTTTATCTTTTCTCAAAACGTTTCTTTTTATTTTCCTCCTAAAATATTACGTTGACTTCCTTAGAACCATATAGTAAAATAAGATGAATATTATTTGTGCAAGTATGCTATTTTCTCACATTATGTTTTTCATTTAAATTTGCGTACTCAATCTTGATACAAAATAAATATATCATACAGTTATTGTTGATGTGATTGTTTGCATTTTTTTCATTTTGAAACAATTTCTCGATTCCAACAACTTAGTTGTTGGAATCGAGAACACAAAATTTCTATTCTAATTTGAGTACATAATATTGTTATACAAGTATTTCTGAATTTAATTTAAAGTATGAATATTTTATATGCATATAGTGTTAATTATTCAATATAATGTGATACATACATATTTAAAATACATAGTTATTTACATTGATAAAACATAAAATTACTCAAACATAATAAGCAGAATTTAAAAAAATAAAGTCAAAATAAGGAGATAAAGCTAAATTAAGAGTGTATAGAAAATAAAAAAGTTAAAAATGAAATAATGATATTTAAGTTGTGGACAGAAATGCGGGTATACTTGTATATTTGTATTATTAATCCAATCATCCCTCAGCATAATTACTTTAAAGCACAGTGGTAAAATTCAAATTCAAAATGAAAGTCATAATTCTGAGGAAAGCAGTTATATTAAAGAAAAAAAAATAAGCATCATAAATCAAAATATAAATTAACCACTTTAAAGTAATCCATTAAAAGTCGAATATACAACTTAACATCATGTAAATTAGATTTTTAATTTTTTTTTACTTACGTCTTTACACTGCTCTCTTCTAAAATGGTAATTTGAACTGTCAAAAATGGTAATTTCATGCAATTTAACCCTACTAATTGTATTTCATTGATTGATAGATTGTTTGATTTTGGGGAATAAACATCACAACGCAGCAAAAATCCGAATATTTACTTCGTAGAAATAACATATATTACAAATAAGGCATGATTAAAATATACATGTGTTCTAAAATATTTTAAAGTATCAATTTTCTCTTTTTATATAATTGCCTTTAAACCTGTATTACAAATTATTCACGCGAGAATATCAGGTTATAAAATAATGTCTCTGTCTTTTTATTTTGAACTGAGTAATATTTCTAATAGCAGGTACCTAGAATTATTTTAATAATAGTTTAAAATGTAAATAACAAATATATCTTTATTTTAATTTATATTAATTATTTTTAAATGTGTACTTGAAAGTTAACTTCTGATGCAATTCTGATAATTATAGTTTTAGTAATTACTAAATTATTTTTTATTGTAGAATACAAGTTATTATAATGTTTCAAAAATAAAAGTATAGGTTCAACTATTCCAGAAACATACTTAGTTAATATCAATTTTAAAATCCCTTCTCTCATTATAAATAATATTAACAATTTTATCCTCTATAGTTTTCTAAGTTTTAACTAACACCGATAAGAAACAAGTTTTTTTAAACATGGGCTTTCTTTCAAACTCCTTACTTTGCGTAACATAAGTTTTTATACCTTAAAATTTTCGAGGGGATAGTTTAATCTGCTTGCTTCAAAATATAGATCTCAACGTTTATATATTCATGTGCATTAAAAACGACTGATCTCAATTTTATGGCTGGTTTTATACCGTAACAGTTTTTTTTTTTTTTTTTTTTTTTTGCATCATCCTAAATTGATTAGATCTAACATTAATATTTTTGAAGTTTGTTCAACGTATTTATACTGACATTTCTTATAATTATATAAATGTTCTTTGCAGCCTTACTTTTTTTTAATTCTAACTAATAAGCATTTTAGTTATGCCAAGTAAATAAATGATTATATTCTCAATAAATTTAATTTGTGCTGTTATTTATTTTATTCTCTTGAAAATCTTTCCTGATCATATTTAATTTTCAAACAATACATTATATTAAATTTTAGGGTCGTTCAGTGATGTATTCAAAAAACTGAAAATAAGCATTTTTATTTAAAATCTACTACAGAATTTTAGTTATCTGTATAAAGAAACAATACAACTATATTTTACGAATATTATTATTAACCTGGATCTATTTATCCAAAACTACATGAATTATACGTAACGAATATTTTTTTATGGATGAATATACCACGAAGATTTAATGGAATTTATATCAAAGCCCTTTATAGGAAACTGGCTCATACATTTCGCATATTAATATACCTAATCAGTTAATTTAAATGAATTAAGCATGTTTCATCATATTGAAAAACAAATGATTATGACAATGTTTCGGGCCAACATCATTCCAAATTAATCCTAAGCTATGACAAATAGAAATTATAATATAATGGTTTTTCTTGCATTTAGATATGATACTAAATCGAGTTATGTGAAACTATTAATGTAATACTATCCTTCTTTTCTTAACAAATACACTGCTGACCATACAAAATGCAACAACCAGAAGGACCAGAGATATCACAGCGAAATTTATTTGGCAGATAACATGTTGTACAAAGATTAAACGATTAAAATTACAGCCTCTTGTGAAGTGAGGATGATGACAAAATCAGTAGTTAGTGTAGCCGCCATTGTTGACTATAACCGCTGCCACAAGCCTCGGCATAGAATCAAAGAGGCTTTGGTTGTATCCTTGGACTACAGCGGTCCTTGCGGCTTCCATATATTGCCAAAGTTGATCTGGTGTAGCAGCGGGTGGTGTATTCCGGGTCAGTCGCTGTGCAAGCATGGACCACACATTTATGATTGGTGATAGATCGGAAGAACAAGCAGGCCAAGGAAGCAATTCAATCTCATGGGTAAAGAAGAACTCTTGAACAATGCGTGCCACTAGTGATCGCGCATTATCCTGTTGGAATATGGCTGATAGCAAGCGCTGAAGATATGGGAGGATCACGGGCTCCAACACCTCAGAGATTTAGCGCTGGCTGTTCAGTATACCAGTAATGCGTACTAGAGGGGTGCGGGAGTGAAATCCAATACCACCCCAAACCACGGTACTGGATGCAGGACCAGTGTGGCGATGCATAACGCAACAGTTCAGCAGCCTCTCACTCACGGTGTCTCCAAACTCGAATCCAACCAACGTGATGTTGCAGGAAGAACCGGGATTCGTCAGTAAACACAGTGTAGTTCCGTTCCATTGTCCATGTCCGCCGTTCATCGCACCATTGGCGGCGCAAACACCTGTGGTTTCAAGTCAAGGGTAAACAAAGCAATGGACGCCTTGAGGACATTCCACTCTGCTGCAAATGGCGTCCAATGGTACGAGCGGACACCGAATGACGCGTAGCAGACTGAATCTGTTGTACTATGGTTCGTGATGTGGCTGCGCGATCCATCACTGCCATGCTCACAATCTGCCTGTTATCAAGGGCAGTGATGCAACGAGATGGGTGTAATCGGCCCCGTTGGTCAGTCGTTCCCACCGGCATCCAGCGATCACAGATCTGCATCACAGTTGCTTGATTTCGTCCAATACGTTGACCGATTTCTATGAAGGATAATCCGCAATCCCTGCTATTCTTCCTTGGTCGAATTTAGAAACTTGGTCAAAAGACGCTCGATGTCTTACACGAGGCATAGGTAAACAGCTTACGCAAAAAAAAAAAAAAAAAAAAAAACGCACGAAAAAACAATTGCCATACTTCAAATCGCCAATCTGTTCTCCTCTTATATAGCGCTTGCGAGTGGCGCTACGGTCGCCCGAGATGTGTGTCTGCGCTGTAATGCTAATGATTTGCATAGATCATCGTCGCAAACGCATGATATAAATTTCACATGGCTTGCATGCTTCCTTCAGGGTGTTGCATTTTGTGTGGCCAGCAGTGTATATAAATTACGGGAATGTTTTAGATGCTAGGAAAACTGATGTTCGTTTTTATCTTTTTTTTTCGATTCCATTTTCATATAAGCAAACATAGACACACTACATACCATTCTGAAAAGTAACTGAACTACTATAAAATGCATTTACACTCACAAAATCATCATCTCTTAATGATCACACCTTATTTGTATCATTAATGTTTGCTGATTCCTTCATCTTCGAGCAGATATTTTTTCTTAGAATTATTCACAGGAAGACAAAAACTAGAACAGAAATGTATCCTGAACACGTTGAGAACACTATCTTTGAGATTCTCTTTTGCCTATGGTGTCTATCAACAAATCACCAATATGCTTTCTCGTAAAGGTATTATATTTAATTTTTCCTTTAAATAATGAACTAGAAGGGTTAACAAGGCGTTTATTTGAATGAAATTAAGTAAAAGCGTATTTACTCTCCCAAAAAAACTCCGAAATTACTTAGGTTTGATTCAAAATTCCATCGTATTAGATTTCCATTTAATCCCGGAGAAACCTAATGAGTAAGAGTAACTTCTTTCAGTTACGGAAAGAAAAGGAAAACGTGTCTTTTTTCATTCCAACAGACCCAGTTAACAGTTTTAATCGAACAAAAATGCGATTTCTGTTAGGAAAGTAAAGTTCTCAACAACTTCCTATTGCGATACAGTTAGACTTTAATTAGTAAAAAAAAAAAAAAAAAAAAAACTTTAGAGACATAAATAAAATGGAAACAAGAATTTTTACCACCGCTCTCAAAATCAAAAGAGTTCAAATAAAAACACACATCTTACAAATAAAGGAAGAATAAAAGTTCAAGATCATCAAATACTGAAATCAACTCAAGCAGAAAATTTTGCATTGCATTGCAGAATTTGGGGTAATCGTTTCTTTTCTTTTTTTCTCTCTCGCTCTCTATCTTACAAGAATTTTCTCGTTCAGAACTTCATTATTTGGAGTGCAAAGGAGAAAGCCTTTTTCTCCGTAATCATCTTTCATTTTCTCATGCTTGCAGTTATTAACGTTTAAAATTAAAGACAAAATTATTTCCGAACTACGAGTTATTAAACATAATTGGCGTACATTCATAAAAAAGGCTTGCATATAAATATGCATGGGAAGAAGGTTAAGTACTCAAAAAGTTTTTGGGTTTTCACCATTTTATGTAGCTTAGTTAGGCTTAATAGTTGAAATAAGTGGCTATGGATTTATGATTTAATTTTTCTCGAAGAAGAAAGTTTTAATACTAGATCTTATAAATGAGTAATTTTCTATTTCCCTAGAAAACTTTCTTCCATTTTTTTACTACTCATAATTACGAAAGTTGTTCGCAATTTTGATTTTACTTTTATGTATGTTTGATTATCTGCTTCTTTGTGTATGTGGGCTTCTAGTAAATATTTGTCATTGGCATTATAAATCGTTTTTGGCAGCATAAATAAGAATCAATATGTTTAACTAATTAATGAAAAACTCGTCGATCGATCTACAAGCACTTTGAAAAAGTTAATATTAATATTTTTATATATGCTATTTTTCACTCAAGGGTAATAATTAAATCTAAGAGCCCTACAAAAATACATATTTGATAAGTATAATTTATTTATTTGAAATAATACTTCTATTCTTGAAAACAGCTGTAAAATGCATACAGTTCTATTTTTAAATGTATGAAAATATTATTTTAAAATGTTTCTTCCATTAAATTTTGTATTTTTGATATATGAAAATATTTCTGTTACTAATATCTATAAGAATTAACTAGAATTTATTTGTATGTTTTTTAATATTAAAACATTATAATACTATGTTTAATTTATTCGTGGGTATATGTTTGTGTGTTAGAGAGAGAGTGAAATTAATTGAGATAACTTTCAGATGCCTATGTTAAGGGGGAAAACTTTTTATTTCATGAAAACAAGTTCTATAATAAATAGTGAAGATATTTCCTCTGTTCCATTATATTAAATATATAAGGGATAATTTAGTTTAAAAATTTAAATCGTTGCTTAAGTATTTACTTTTTTTTTTGTTAATATTATTTTATTACTTCGCAATATGGATTTGGAGCAATAAATGGCAATATTGTTTTTAAAATATTTACGTTTGCTCATTTAGAAGGAAAATGTAGTAAAATGTATTACATACCAAGTTTCAGTTTCAATTTATAATAGTATGCTCATACACACATATACAGTTTTAATTCGTATTACTATCTAGACCTAAGAAACACTATAAAACTCGGTCGAACTTCTTTCAGAAATTCTTACGTATACATATGAACAATGTCCAAGCCTTACCTATAATGTTACAATGTTTCACAATTTTGTTTTGAAAATTTTAATAACAGAGATTTTATTTATTAGTATAAGAAAAAAGAATAGATATTTTGTGATCTCAATTTTTGCGTTTTCTTCAACAAAAGCCAAATTCTATTGAAGTAAATAACGCTCTCAACAAGAGATGGGCCATTCAAAATAATTTTGAAATTTCAGAATCCACGTTACGATATCGAATTGAGAATGCATCTAAAGGGGAGAAAGATTCTCTCTAACAAATAGTCAGGTCTCACAGTATGATGACACAATGAACATGATGCTATTGATGAACCCTGTGGTAATTGACCCCTTTCTTCAGCCAGATAGTTCTTAGCTCCAAGATAGTTCTCGGAGAGGGATGGAGGAAATGCAATTGCTCTCGCAAGAGCGTCCCAGACATGCTCTATATAATTACGATCAGGAGAACTCAGTGGTCAAAACATGCAGTCAATATCTTCACTTTCCATGCAGTCGTTGACCAGCTCAGCCCGATGTGGAGGAGTATTGTCAGGAATCTGGGTAATAGGAACCTAGGACCAATTACATCCTTGCAAATTCTAATATAATTCTCAAATAATTTCTCTCTATATCAAACAGCAATCAGGAAGTATTCGTCAAATGCATGTAGAGATGTGAGGCCGTCTCGTATAATGTCTGCTCAAATTATTAAACTTAATATTATTATTTATTAAACAAATAATTAATAATTATTAAACAAAACATTATGAGTAACAGAATATTTGCTTCTATACCATACACATTTTCTTTTCTTTTAGCTTTGGGGCCTCCCTTCATAAGAGCATAAGAAAATGTGTATATAATTAAACTGTTTTGATCCTCTAAATAGTTTAATTATGTACACAAAATCGAAGTAATATTCTGTACACATCAAATATGTACATAATCAACCTATTTGGTATCCTGTTGAGTCAGTATTTCATAAATACTGGTTCCAAATGAGCTTCATTCATGGAGAGAAGACAAAACATTTCGTAAATTATGGCTTCTGAAATAACATATTTTTTCACATCTACACTTTATAGCCTTGTAATTCTTTTATTTTCTAGTAAAAACCAAAAGTGTTTTCATCAAAAAGAGTTGAGTATATTCGTGTTGGACAGAAATTTTCATCATTTTTCAAGTTTTAACTTGAATGAAACAATGAAATAAAAAGAAAGCCTTAAAAAAAATTGCAATTCACACAGTCACTCTAAAAATATAGCACACAAAGAACACAACGTGGAATACGGCGAAACTTAACAGAATTATCTGAAGAATACAAATTTATTGCAAAGAACAATAAAAATTACTAAAAAAAAAATATTATGCATTTCTAAACTTAGATGTTAAATTCTAGTTCATTATATAGATATATATGTTAAGAATTTAAGAAAAAATATTTAATAGAGTTAATAAGTAGGTGATTAATTTCCAGTGCTGTTTATTGCGCTTTAGCTGAGAGAGAGAGAGGGACAGCATAATATACATATGGTTCGAATCGCAGTTCCGCGATTTCATTAACAATAGACAAGAGCATAAGCGCATAAGATCATAAGTGGGTAGAATTTTACTGTGCAGTCGATTTTATAGGTAAAAACATCAGTGGATTTTCTTCTAGTCATGCGGTACAAGATGAAGTAATTCTGAGGGAAATTCTCAGACACCTAACAGTCTCGAAGGAGTATTTCTGACATATTTAGAACTATGAAAAAGTGAATTAAATAGACTTTATTAGCACGTGATCTAATAAATAAGAGGATAATTTGGAACTAGATCAGGAAATAAACTCGTTACTCTTAAATAGGAGAAGAGAAAAATAGGACATTAAATTCAAGATGAAGGAATAAGTTGTGATAATCACAAATTAAAGTTAAATCATTACACACACACACACACACACACACACATAAATATATATATATATATATATATATATATATATAGACTCGAATTTCTTATCCTTAGTGACCCAAGGGGCTATTGGTTTAGATGGGAAGCTTTGGCTTACCGGATTACTTTTCAATTTTTTATCATTTGCTTCAATTTCAATTACATTTAGATTAAATATATTTAATTTAATAATTTATCATTTCCTTTAATTTTAATATAAAAAAGTTGACTATTATCTATTTCTCAATATATCATCGTTTTCTTTCATTTTAATATAAACATTTTTACTATTGTCTATTTCCCAATATTTCGTCGTTTATTTTAATTCTTATACTTAATTGAGTAATTTAATAATAGCTACAAAAAAAAACGCTCCTTTGGTGGCTATATCTGTTCTTTGCAAAACTTTGCGTAGAGCTTTCTTTAATATATACTCATATTTGTTTTGTTCTTAATGATTGAAGTATAAAAAACACTCACACAAAGGGAACAAGTGACTATTAACAGTTACAGTAATAATGTATATGTTAAATTTTTCATTAAAATTTGTAATGAAGAAAAAACAAGTAGAATCACTAAAAGTAACTTGTTTTTACATGTGTGAAAGGATTTTCTCCCCACATTAAAAGTTCCCTAAAAAATTTAATTTTGGCGAGAATTTATTTAGTGTATTTTCATCTGCTTATATTTTTCAATAACCTTTTCTTCGCATTAATTCATTTTCATCGAAGATTTTTCAAATTTGTTTTTATATGCAAAACTATTTTTATCGTTTTTTAATACACTCGTAGTTTGGGATAAAATTATAAAAATAGATATAAAATTGTTTTCACAAGTACTTGGAGTATATCACACAATATTTTAAACAGGAAATAATAAAAATTATATCATTAATAAACTACTAAATAATATTACTAAATTAATTTCACTAATAAACAGGAAATTAAAAATGAACTCAAGAGTCAATTAGTTTAAAATTGTTCTCAAATCGCACTGTATTTAGTGAACATTTAATTAAGAAAATCAATATTCTTAAGCTTATTGAATAGGAATGTAATGTTTTCGAAGGAAAGATTTACAGAGGGAATTTAAATTTGTAGCTAATTTTCTTTGTTCTCTCTCACTCACTCTTCCTCGTGAGTGCTCTCGTTCATAATTGAAGAATTAAACGTTTTTATGCTGGGAAAAATTGTTCATTTGACCTGATTTCGTCAAATGTTTTTATGATTCTGTATACTGTATTAATAATTTTAAAATAATGATTTTTTGTTGAATATGATTTTTAGTTAATATATATTTATTTATTATAGCAAGATTTAGATATTATTGCCAGCTAAAATCTCCTTAAAGTCAAATGATAAACTCCGTTGTTTTAAAGAAAACATTATTAGACAACAATGTTTCTGCTTATTTTTCAGTTTCTCACATACTACATAATTTTTAAAACATTGTGAAATTATATCAAAATTTACGTAAATAGATATACTTTCTAGAAATAAACTTTAAAATTAGTATTTTAAAAGGTTGTTAGCAAGTTCTACCATAAAATAGGTATAAATATTTTGATAATTAATTTAGTTTGCACTAGAATTCTTATATTACAAAAAATTACATACATTATATTTCTCCAAGACTTATTTAATATTTATTCAAACAATATAGTTCCACCAATTACCAAATTACAATGAAAATATTCTTTTTTTTTATAAGACAATTATTTTTAAAACTTCAATTTGAAATTAAATCTTTTTATTATTCATTTTAAAAAATCACACTATTCATTACTATTAATTTAAGGATACTACTTTCTCTTTTCAACTGAAAGTATTATACATTTATCTCAAGCAATTCTTATATCAATTACTGTACATTTTTCTTTTTACAATTTAAGTTATTACCTTAAAATAACTATTACTAATTAGTATATCTCTATCTAAAATTGTCGACCATATGAAATGATATTAAGACAGACATGTGAATTATAAATATTTAAAAATAATTAAAACCGGATTATAAAAAACTTTCATTTAAATGAAAATTAAAATTTCAGTTAAAGGAACTTTGAATTTTTCTGAAATAATTATGCACCCTATCGTAAGATATCTGAAACAGTCATGAGAAGAAAGGAAAACATGAATTAAACGAATACTAGATAAAACTAAAGTGCTGTTGGATGTAAGGTTGCCGTCAGTGTTCAAAAGCCAGTCGTTCAAGGAAATTGTTTCGTATTGAAAACATACCTTTCCACATGTGTGATGAACAGATGTGGGAAAAAAACGGTCACCCCCCCTTCTCTGACTTATTTTCAGGAAGCGTACTTAATTCTTTCTTATTCTCTTTAAACTCCGTGAAATTGGTATCCCTTGATCTTATACAGTTTAGAAATAATCATCCCTTCTTTCAATATTCACATTTGGCGCCCAAACGCTGAAGACTCTGTTATTCTTATAAAGAGGGTAATTATTTGCTGTATAAGATCAATTGCAATACCAGTCATCTCAGTTTACTTAGATCCTTTGATGTAGTCTGCCACTAGATACAATGAGCCCCTATTGAGGTTCCTCTATTGCCGGCAGCTTACCGTCTATTTTATTTCATGCTAGCATCTTATGTCCAGTATTGTTGACAAGTCTTATGTCAATGATAACATGTCCCTAATGTACTGTCTCCAGTCAGTTTTATCTTAAACGCTTTAGAAAGATGTCTCCCCATCTTCTCTTTTTCGAGTTTTGCAATAGTTTTAGTTTTGGGAATTCCTTTTGTTATCTTTTGGTGGAAATGCACCTCGTTGATAAGTTGGTATTCCTGTTTTAAATTCATTTTCTTCGGAGAATAAGTCTGATTTTTGCCACACTGGTACTCGAAAACATATTCATATCTTCTATCTTTTAGTGTGAGAAAGCAAACCATCACATATAAGGCTGAATCGCCAATTTTAGTGCTATCATCTATTGCTCACCAACCCTTTGTGAGGGTGGTGATAAAAATTTTATACCACTTAGTTTGAAGCATGAAACCAATACTTTATAATTTTCGTTTTGAGTAATTAGCAGTATTTACATATAAAGTTGGAAATATGTAGATTTAGTAGTTGATGAATTCAAAATTTTCAATTCATTTCAGAAACAGTTCTACAAAGGATAAAACAACGACTTGTTATGAACTTTAATAACTTGTAAAACAATAAATTTCATAATTATTCTGCATTGTTCTTCTAACTATTTAAGTAAAAAAACCTCCAAGCTACCATTTGAAGATAAATGTGTAGAAAAAAAAAACACAGTAAAAGTATTTTTAAAGAAATTCTTAGGGTGCTAAATATGTGGTATAAAAATATAGCACAGTCCCTGAAAAGGTTAAGAACCACCGTGTATTGGGGTTGATTAAAGGTGTTGAGGCTCCAAATCCACTCATTTGCGGGGGATGGAAGTTGTAAAAGGAGTTCAAAATCGAGAGTTGTCCTCATCACTTGATAGAGGTTCAAAATTATGTGATAAATCGTCAGTTGCTTCTAAGTGCGACGTTAACAATCAATTAACTAGAAATGAAATATTATTGAAATTTAAAGAAGCTCCTTCTATCATCTTAAATGTTGTAACTCCTTATAAACAGTATGTAATAATCGCAGTTGAGTATTAATCTCGCAGAATTTTTTGATGTAATGATCAATAGAGTCCAAAAACTTCTGAGCACTTAAAATATGTGCGTGCGTTAGCTTTCAATATATAATAGATAACATATCTATTTCTACTTTACTATTCAAGTTCATCGAAATATTTTGGATTATTATAACAGGTAATACTTTGATACGAGGTTGTTCAAAATATTACCTATGCTCATAGAATTGAAAGTGGTTTGCTTTCAGTAAGCATCATGATTCACAAAACAACTGTCTTAATCTTAGTTACTGGCATTCCTGATCATGACACCCCACGCATCTCAACAATTCTTCGTCGTAACTTTTCCAGCTGATGAGACCTTCTTCACCTTTTCTGGGAATGATTTACCGAAATCAATACCGCGTTTTGACTTTTTCATGATTTTCAGGAAATACTGATGAAACCAAGTCTCACCTATGGTGACAACTCTACCTAAAATGACGTCGATAACTCAAAGCGTATCACTCAAATTTTTATTTGGCATCAAATGACTAACAAATCAAAACAAAGTTATAAATCAATTGCAAATTATTTACGGCTTCCTACATTAGATGCCAGCCCTCAATAGTAACAACAATTAACCTTAATGACGCCACTTATCTCAAATACAAGTACTTTTTGAACTACCCTCGTACTAGGCAGATGACATTTTTAAGTGACTTGGAAAAATAATTTCCTTAAAGCACGCAAAATAACAAAATGCATGTTTAAAAACGTTATGATTAATTAAATGTTTTAATTTAAACTATGCATTCATCTGAAAGTATTTCACTTAGATAACATTTATATGCCATGAGATACATGCGAACACACTTTCCTTTAGAATTTATTTTTTTAGAAAGAAAGTGCATGTAAGAAAGATTAATGAAACATTTTCTTAAAATAATGCCTTAATTTCTAAGCCAGCAAACTGTATGATCTCTTTAGCATAGTAAGAATAATCACAAGTAAATATTTGGAGAGGAAATACTTAGGCACGAAAGTTATCTTGTGATTATTTTTTATCATCAATTGTGTCTAAATATATGCAAATAATATATTTGGGATATCTTAAATTAGACAGTTATATGACACGTCATAATATCTAAAATATATGGCCACAGACTGAAAAATTAAGTTTCTTAAGAATTGCTCTACGATGTCAATTAATTTACTTAATGTAATGGTGAAACTTTCATTTCTGAAATGAAAATTAAATTTTCTTAAACGGTAATAATACAAAATGTGTTCGGAATTACAAGAAACCTTTTGTAAAAGGGTGTGTCTTGCTATGATTGTTAAAAGTGCAAGTCATTAAATATAATACGACGTTTATCACATTATTTTAATCCGATTGATAATAATTGTTTATTAATAAAATATTTAATGATGTTATGTACTTTAAGACTAATTTATACTAATAGAAAACATAGAAAGGAAATATATGTATAAACTCATTATATTTTGATAAAGAAACATATTTTTGTTTATAGGCATAAAAATATTCCTTTTATATGAATTTCAATTTTAGAAATAAAACATTTCACGATCCATAAAAATTTAAATAATATTAATTTAGCTATTTTTCTGGTTATTTACTAACATTATTATTATTATTAGAGTGAGCTTGCTGTTTATTTTTTTGGAGGAGTTAACTAAACAGAAAACTAATAGAAAAATAGAACTTACTCTTTTATAATTTACATGAATTATATTATTAGCTTATAAATTTCATGCAATTTAAATAAGTTATTTATTAGAATTTAAATGAAATACGGATTATCAATGTATTAAAATCTGTTGAGAAAATAGACAGTTTCCCCAAAGAATATAAATTGATTATTGATGAAAGACAAATCGTCTAAATATCAAATTTAAAACACAGCTTAAAGCAAAATTTATAGAAGTACGCATAATCACACTAGTACTTATTTTTTTCCATTTAAAAAAATACATTCTTTTCTATTTGTATTCTATGAGTTCAATAAGACTATGTCTGTATTAAGACTGCATACAGAAAATGTCTGTATGCAGTCTTTCTCGGAAATTAATTAAAATAGTGAATAAATTATTATGAATGATATTTCTATGCATTATTTTCTTTGATTAAAATAAATTAATAAATGCGGAAAACAACACATAATCATTGGTTATTTTAATGAAGTTCAAACAAAATAAATTATGAAGTTTAATAAATTTTTGATAAGAGAGTAATGCTTTTTAATAATTATGTGATATTGTTGTTGGTCTTTATAAATAATTATACTATAGTTTTTTTTTTCTCATTAGCCTCTTCTATGTTATGCAAATTAAAAATTATTTTTAAAGCGATTTGCATTTCATTTGTTGTATTAGTAAGAAATTTGCATTAATAAATTAATACTTTGATAGCATTTGTTTTTTAAAAAAAAATGTGAATTACTTCTTACAATCTAAGAACAAAAAAATCATTTATCCATAGAAATATTTAGATTATTTTGCTGTACAGTATTATCTTTATTTCTTTTCAATGTAAATGAACTTTAATATAATATGATTCGATCTTTTTAATCAAATTATAATCTATTATTCTTATCGTTATTCGTTTGTACCCTTCCCATGTTAAAGTGATGTATGAAATCAACATTATTGAATTCATAAAACCCCACGAGATGCATACAAATTCCAATAATTTATACATAACGAAAGAATTTGCTATTATAATACTGAAGGATATATAAAATACAAATATAATAAATATATAAGATTATCATTATATTTTAATCACATTTAATTTTTGATTCGTTAAAATTAAATAAATGTAATATTTTTGCTTAGATATTTTTTTTGAATATGTTGTAGATTTTTACACTCTTCGAGACATTTATATCTATATTCTTTTAAAATGACAAATAATTCTATTTTATTGATCAGAATAATATTTGTTCACTAAAGCTCCAATTCCTGAACAGAGTTATACATTGACAAAAACTGAAGTACCAATTAACGCAATAGAAATATACGGAACCGATTTTATTCCACATCACCGTAAACAAAATTCAGGGAACAATAAAAATTTCCCCAACGTATAATATCCCTCACACTTAATATGTAACTGAAGACAGATAGTATTTGATGGCTCAAATTCTTCGCTAAGGTGTCAAGTCTCTTGAGATGGCAGAAAATAGCTCCAGAACACGACAAAACTTTTGCAGAGTCAAAATATAAATAAGTCGCCAATATTCTTTGATCTGAAAGTATTCGAACTATCATTGGCGGATGACAGTCTCAGGAATGATGCCATCCGCCATCAACACTCTGATACAGTCTTCAGTGCTCTGAAAGACATGTTCTCATTCATGAAACAGAAAATAAAATGAAAATAAATAACACTGTCGTCCGTCGGTTGTGGAGATTGCTTCATAAATCAAATTGTGAAGGGAGGAAATTTAAGAACATTGAATGATTGTTGGAGTTGAAAGGCTCCATTATAAACATGAAGATAGTATTTTTGGACTTAAGGTATCATCTTTTATCTTACTCCTATTACATAAAAAAGAAAAGAATATTTTCATAGAAATGAAAGGAATATTTTCCGAAAAACATAATAATAATCAGTTGACGAACTTTCTTTCTTTTATTCTGTATACTCTTCATTGTAGATAATGTTAAGTGTTCTCATGGAAGAGATGCTGTTATTGTTCAGGAACCTTATTATCTACTTCCTTTTTCAGTTGTTATCTATGCATTACTGTCATGCTTTCAAGAATATCTTAAGAAACTGCTCTCACTGATGACTGGAACTGATTTCGCGATAATAACCTTCCTTTTCTCTGAATAACAATACACTTAATATACATAACTCTGTCAATATCTCTTAAAATGTAATTCCAGAATTTCCAGTCGAATTTTCTCTAATATTTCAGAGCTCTCTTTTTTTCTTATGTCAAGATGTATTTATATTCCAAGATGCAGCAGAAGTAATAAACGTAGACCTAACTACGTTTTGAAAATTAATGGCTAAAAACGGAGATGAAGAAAAAGTATTGCAAAAGTGTTTAATGTACAAGTTTTCAAGTTTAACGTAAAAATGAACAGACGTGTACGCGCGAAGAAAAAAAAAGAGAAATTCGATGTTTTGTGAGGGTTTGGGTAAATATTAATACTTTCTGAATAAAAAAAATAAATAAGAAAAAAAGAGAAGAATATTTATAAGATTATACTCTAAATCTAATTTTTCTGCTTTTGTTTACAAAAAGGAGGTATGAATTTGCAAATAAATTATCCCACACAAAACCTATAGAATATTACACATATGTTACCAGTACTCCATTATAAGATCCTACCTTTAGTATCAGTGAATTAATATCAGAAACCCATGATAGTAAAATAAGTATAAAATTACTACATCAATTTTGTCTGGGGAAATCAAATTCAGATGTTAATTTTTTATATGTGAATAGAAATATCTTCAAACTGTACACTATAAAAAAGTTAATAGGTATGTCGGGAATAATAAGGAAAACAATAGCTTATGAAAGAGAATGTATAGAAAATGAGGACTGAATCCATTTTTTCTCGGTGTTTAAAGTTTAATTGAGGATAAAAGGACAAACTGAGAAAATAATACTCAGCAATGAAATCATTGACATATTATTTCATTTGGTTCACTAACTATACAAATTAAATCACCGCACATCAAATTATTATTTTAGTGGTTTTAATATGATTGATATCATGGCAAAAATCAGATTAGAAATTTATCTGTATTTAAATAATAATATTATAAAGAATTGATTTGAGGATTATAAGTTCCTAAAAGTAACTCTGAGGAAAAATAAATAAAATTTAGGACAATTTCAATAATTCACAAAATGTTACGTAACTTTATACCTTCCCCGGTTAGTCTATTTTAATGTAATTAATTACTTTCTTATTCTAATAATTAATAAAAAAAGAGTATTGGCTTAAACGCCTTTTCAAATAATAATAATAAGTGTATAATAAGTTTTGCATTCTAGCGAATTCGAAATTCAGTTCTAAATTTGTGACAAATATGAATCTTTCAGAACCTCACAGAAGCTGCTGTAGCCTAGTGGGCATGGTCGCGGACTCGAGGCTAGAGGTTTTTCTAGTTCCAGTTCTGGTTCCGGTTCCTAGTTTTCTAGTTTCTGGCTCGAGTCTAGTGCCACTGAAGATCCTCTGTTTAGGCGGGACACGTTAAATTTGTCGGGACCTAAAGTGCTCAAGCTGGCGTGGTGTGGAACTTAGGACGGGGGTAACCTCAGGTGTCGTCCTCGTCACTTGACCGAGGTTCAATATTACGAGGTACGTCGTCAATAGCCCTCGTGTTGCTTCTAGTGCGAAGTTTATAAAAACCAATACAATCCAGAACTTTATAATTCTGTTCTGTTTTAATAGAAATTCGTGACAAATTATAATCAGAGCCTTCAATTCTCAAAAGACAAATGAAAGAAACGTTAAAGAGAATATATCCAGACCGAATTGTACTATATATTTAGATCAAAACTTACTGTTATTTTTGAAAGTAATTTACTGTTATTTACTCTACTTTATATTTTACTATTACATAATTAAATAAACAAATGTATTTTATTATTGAAATAAATAAACGCATTTTATTATTGAATTAAATCAACTTTTACAAAAAAAAAATGTGAATAACTTTCATTATCAATTTTGGTTACTTAATTATCAGTAGGTAATTTTATTTCTAGTCATTATAATCATAAATATCGATGCCATTCTATTTTTTATGCTCAAAAACAACACTAGATAAATTGCTGATGACAACACTATAACTTTCAAGACTTTCATTTTTAATTTCATATTATGTCAAACGTGCTTTATTTATATTTCGTCAAATATTTTATGTTGTAATTAAAAGTTGTTAGCGAACTAATTAAAACTTTATCACACTCTGCCTTTTAAAGAGAATGCTACATCGATATTTCAGCGGATTAGGTGAAAATGCTTATTAGCAAATTTCGGTATAAGTAACTGAAAAGGGTGTGAAATCCTCTAGTGCACACTTCGCTTGTCAGAAATTTTCTATATTTAGATCCTGAAAAGGGTAAGTCACGAATTTTAACGAAATGAACAAAGGATTAATATATTGCATTGAATATTACTAATTTATAATATTTTGATACGATATAGTTTGATACTATAAGTTCATTACATTTCCTACGACAAAAATTACTTACAAAAACTCCATGATAATTTTAATATTTTAATTTATTTCTTGAAATTTTTAAAGAATTTAATATTGTGCATAAAATTATTCTAAAGTGTATTAAATACTATCTTACAAATTTAATTTTGAATATTATGTATAATAAGAAATGTTCACCAATTCTTTAAGATAAACGTTTTTCGCTAAGTAAATCACGAGTGAATAAATTCATAGAATATATAAAGTGAAATAGTTCTTTCTAGCTCATATTAAATCAACTTAAAATGACGTAAAACTGAGAGGCGTGGCGAAAAGCTTAATATGTGAAAAATATACAACATATGACTCGTCTTAAAAGCTATCTTCTATCTATGCAGCATATGTATAAATGGTTTGATCAATTTCTACATATGCATCTTCTTTCTTTTCTTTAGACACAATATTAAAAACGTCTGAAAATGTCGTTATGAAGTTCGGTCTGTTGAAAGGTGTAAAACAGAAATTTTTAAGGGTGTCTTAAAATTTTCATTTGAATTTTTGAAATACGAAGTGAAATAATAAGTCCGTGCGCTTATCTTTAAGAATTTGACGTATTTAGTTGAAATAGAAACAAGGTTATAAATGTCATCACAAAACTTACTTATGGACTATATACACAACTTCGGTAAGAAATAATGTTTGAATTTGTTTTTATATTTCCGAGAAACGGAATTCAAATTATTTCAATCTGAACAATATTAATTTGCAAATCAATAACCTAAAGATTTATGAGACTTGAGGTATTTTATTATTTTTGCGAACTATAATTATATGAAAACATTATTTTGAACATTTATCAAAAAAAAATACGGTAGTTAATTAACTGATAATGAATTTTAACTTTGGTTTATTAACCTTTCTGTTTTGAATTAGATATTTATTTAAAGTTATTAATTTAAAATTTACAAACTATTAATTAATTATGCCGAATTGTGATCGTATAGTGAGGAGAAGAGGCTCCGATAATAGATGAGAAATAAAATCAGAAATAATGACTCAAATGAACAGACTATCATTTTATACACTCATTAATTCATTTAACCAAACAGCTTAAATTAACATTTATATACTTGCAGAAGGGTTACAGTGTTGTCTGCACCACTGAAGTTATTCGTATTCAGGAATGTTGATGCGAGTGTGATATGTCTATGTTAATGTGTCTGTTTGAATGTATGCGTCAATGTTGAATGTCGTGCGTGAATATATCGAATTCTTGGCAAACTTCTTATTTAAATGTTTCGACTGGACAGTTGGAGGGCAACCATAAAGAGAGAAAAAAAGCGTACTTTCCTCCTGAAGTAGTGATTCACTTTTCTAAAAATTAAATACTCAGTAACCATCTACCGGTTTCTCACGTGTAAAATCAAAGCACAAACAAGATTATCTCAATTTAAAGCCACTTGTTTCATGATCGGAACAACAACCACGCATCATTTAGAAACGTTATACTCATCAATTGTCCACGTGTTCTGAAACATCCCCCTTGTCTTACATATTTTTCAACTAATAAATTTCGTATAATGCCTGATAAAAAAAAAAGGAGCAGAGTATACAAGTACAAATTATAGACTCTAAAACCTTTAGAAACTATATAAAAAAATATTAAAAGAAAAAAAAATATAGTTAAGAAACCAACAGTTAAATTATAAATATTATCAAATGTATCATATTTTCTTATGAAAATGAGTTATAATACAACAAATGATATATTAGTTTAATACAGCCCCAAGTCCGAAGTAATAATTACATACTATTTAACAATAAAACTATGTAGGTGTCATTGCAAAGTAAGAGAAAAGAAACAATTGAGAATAAAAATTCGAGATGATATATATAATACTATTCCAAACTTTGGAATGGAATAATTCGTCTTTATAGCGATACTATGGATTTCACCACCATATTTCAGGGAATTATATTATAACAAAATGATTTAAAATCAAAGATTAAGGACAAATACAAGAACAAATAAAAAAGAAACAAAGTAAGCAAATGAAGCAAATTCAATTAAAAATAAATGTACTAATGTAAATAAAAAAAATAACCGTCTAAATTATTTTTATACCTACCAATAATTTTAACTTAAAAAGAAACATTATTATGCACCTAAATCTTACCACAATTACGTCACCATATTTCCAATACTAACAGCAAATTAAATACTAAAACAAGCACAATTAGAATTAAATTTTCATGTCTTTCATCAACACAGCATCATTATGGTCAACAAAATAATATTACATCAAAAGAGAACCAAAATCCAATATATGCAGTAAGAGTGATTTCTTTGAAATTTTTTCTAACACGCTGCCATTATTCTACCATCAAGAAAATATAAATAGAAAATAAGAAGAGTAATTGGTTACTTTAAATATTCTACAAAGAAAAATCATTTATACAAATTTACTTATTGTAAAATTAAATATAAGAAAATTATTGAAATTTTAAATGTTACTGAAATATAAATAAACAATATTAAAAAAAATTAATCATTTAAAAATAAAAGAAATCATATATAATAAACCAAAAATAAAAATATAACAATCATACATTAAAAATGTATCACCAGCAATTGGAAAATAAAACTCATTTTTAGTATTTTGTTAGAAAACCATGAAACGAAATTGTAAATAATTATTATTAAGTATATATATATATATATATATATATATATATATATATATATATACATGTATACAAACACGCACTCATATATATATATATATAATTAAATATTTAAAGATATTATTGAAAAACAAATAAATATTTATGTATATCAGATAAAATATTTTATATAATAATCAAACAATCTAAAATTTAAAACCATAAAATTAAAAAATCAAAATGCCTATATTACTGGAACAGAAAATGTTTAGGAAAAAGCGAAGTGAAAGAAAAGCAAAAATTTAAAATAATTGAAATAATGTAATACTGATCTATATTTTGAAATGTTTGAAATGAAACAATGTGCATTTATACCGGTAATTACTTACCTTCATAAAAAATGTGGTAACAAACCAAAAATCAGTGATTTCAGAATATCAACCTCAGAAAAAAGAAAGTGAACAAGGTAATCATCTACAATTTTACTTCACACAACCGAATTATACGAAACTGAACATTTAAAATATAATAGAAACAATTAAAAAGAGAAATAAAAATTCAGCCAAAAGGTAATAAAATAAGTACTCTAAGACAAAGTGTTATATTTATATATATATATATATATATACATACATATATAAGTCAAATATACAGAAATACACTAAACAAATAAAAAAGAATCAAAAATCCAAATGAATATGAACTAATATATATGAAATAATTATAATACATAAATGCTGTAAATACAAAAACATAATCCCCCTAAAAAAATTTAAAATTAAAATTAAGAATGATTTGAATCCATTATTACAATATTTAAAGCTGTATATCAGTTCCTTAGCCTGAGATTAAAAAAAAAAAATTAATTACTTTTTTTTTATTTTCTTCATTGATTCCGATTTTCAATAAACATTTTTATATCTTCGATTTACTTTTCTTACGTTTTCATGTGTTTATTAAAATAATAATTCTTAACACCCAGTTATTAGTAAATAAGAAATTTATAATTCTAATTAATTTTATTCATGTATGATTTTAATATTTTTAGATAATACTTTATATATATATATATATATATATATATATATATATATATATATATTACACATACATACAAGTAGATAATAATCAAAGTTTCGCTTTCAAAAGGCAGTAAAAATGGAAGTCTTTTCAGAAGGACCTGATATTTCATTTAACGATAAGTTAAGTAATGGGAATATTTTTTTTGCGAAAAAAAACATATTTTAAAAATAGACTAAAATAGACTGATAGAAGGCATTATACTAATCATAAGAGGCTAATTAAAATAATATATGTTGTTGAGGCACTCAATTTCAACGTATGTCCACCACAAGATATTGGCAAAATAAGGATTGGAAAAGTCGGTTTTTAACAGTCCGCAGGCCAAAAACTGTAGAAACTGATGAAAAGCAAAAATGATGAAACCGTGAAGAAAGGTCCGAGAATAAGCTACTGCGATTTGATTTAGATATGTTCAATATGCTATCCATTGATTAGGATATGTTATGAATTTGTTGCGTAATGTGTGTTTTCAATTCAACTATGTTCTCTATTGGAGCCTGTACACAACATGTGAATGTGATAGGTAACACCATGGTCAGACGTCGCAAGGCTTCATTGTAAGTGTTCGTGGGAACCAAGCTGATGGGAAATGGTAAGTTATAACTCCATCATATCCCAAATGCATGTTGAGTTGCTGCTTCACTAGATTTGAAATGTGCGTAGGAATACAATTTTACATAAACATTGTGCCACACACACAGCTGCGTTGTTACAGTGCTGGAATGAGCTGAATGCTCAAATAATTAGTAATTAGTCCCAATTACTGTACAGGTGATGTGATCCAAAGGACCAAATTCCTCGAAAAAGGAAGGAACCTACGGTAGTAAAACCGCCCCACACAGTGATATTTTGAGAATGAAAAAGCAATGATTGCTTTTAAAACGGATTCTCACTTTCCCACATTCTACAATTTTAAGTATTCACAGACCCCTGGAGATGAAAATGAAATTCTTCTGTCCTCAAAATGTTCGATGGTCATGTATTGTCGGCTTCCATTCGAACAACAAATTACACGGCGAATGCTTTTTCATGTGGGAGGTCAGCAGAAGTCAACTCCTCATCATGCGTAATTTTGAACGAATAACTTTGCAGAGTGTTTCGTAAAATTTGACGAACAATGTTGACAGGTATGTTTAAAATGTGGGCAATTTCCCGAGCACTGCACGTTCTTAAAATACTTCTTGAGACTTGCTCCAATGCTATAGCACCATCCTCGTCTTAAATCAAAGTATTTTATTATTACCTTCTGCCACTTTTCAAGTCAAATGAGCTTTGTCTGCATATTTACTGATATTTTTCTTCAGAACGAATGCAGTCATAAATTCAGAGCCACTGTTTAAAGTAATTAATTCCCGGAATTTCTGAAATGTATTTGCCGTGCAATTAATGTTCTTGTAAAAAGTCTTCACAAGCAGAGCCCTATCAGTCAAAGGTAGAGTCATTACTAGCTTCTGAGACAGAAAAACAAGAACTCGATATTCTCCGCCTTTTTCACACTTGTAATGTCACGTGTTTTAATTAACATCTTAAAATTGTAAATTTAATTTTTCAATCAATTTCTTTAGTTACTTACAACCACCGTTTTCATAAGATTTGATCTAACTCTACATAAATATTTTAAAATTCATTTGCATGCTAGTCCACAACAAGTTTATGCAGCATAAATATATATTGAAGAATTGAATATTAAATAGGTTGAAGTTCAGAATATACAGCAAAAGGTTCAATCGTAGGCATTAAAATATTGATATGTAATGTTGTACCAATTTCTGAGAAGTGTATTTCTATATATATGTTGCAAAAATTAAATTATATTTTTAAAAAATGTGTAGCATATTACATATGATAGCTAATTATATTTATTGTGTTAAATATTCATGATTTAATATATAGAATTTAATCAAACTTTAATGTTACATTGGACATGTTAAAATAATATTCCATATAATACACACTCAGTTATCTTAGTAGACATAAATGTTGGTTATGAGTTATATTAAATTAATCCCTTAAGACTAAGATATATATATATATATATATATATATATATATATATATATATATATACATATATATGATGGCTGCAATAGCCTAGTGGTTCAAGCCTCGGATTCACTGCCGGCAGGTTCGTTGAGTTGTGGGTTCGAGACTTGATGCCCCAAAAGACCCACCGTGTAGCCAGGGCTGATGCAAGTTAAATCTGTCGAGGTCCGAAGTACTCCTGAAGGCGTGGTGCGGATGTTAATAGAGGGGGTGCCAGCTCAGGTGTTATCCTCGTCTCTTCAAAGAGGTTCAAAATTTCGAGATCCGTCGACAATATGGCTATCGTGTTGCTTCCAGAATTGTTATTTTGGCGAGAATTTATTTAGTGTATTTTCATCTGATTATATTTTTCAATACCCTTTTCTTCGCATTAATTCATTTTCTTCGAAGATTTTTCAAATTTGTTTTTATATGCAAAACTATTTTTATCGTTTTTTAATACACTCTTAGTTTGGGATAAAATTATAAAAATAGATAGAAAATTGTTTTCACAAGTACTTGGAGTATATCACAGTATAATAAACAGGAAATAATAAAAATTAATATCACTAATAAACTACTAAATAATATTACTAAATCAATTTCACTAATAAACAGGAAATTAAAAATGAACTCAAGAGTCAACTAGTTTAAAATTGTTCTCAAATCGCACTGTATTTTGTGGACATTTAATTAAGAAAATCAATATTCTTAAGCTTATTGAATAGGAATGTTTTCGAAGGAAAGATTTACAGAGGGAATTTAAATTTGGAGCTAATTTTCTTTGTTCTCTCTCACTAACTCTTCCTCGTGAGTGCTCTCGTTCATAATTGAAGAATTAAACGTTTTTTTGCTGGGAAAAATTGTTCATTTGACCTGATTTCGTTAAATGTTTTTATGATTCTGTATACTGTATTAATAATTTTAAAATAATGATTTTTTGTTGAATATGATTTTTAGTTAATATATATTTATTTATTACAGCAAGATTGAGATATTATTGCCAGCTAAAATCTCCTTAAAGTCAAATGATAAACTCCTTTGTTTTAAGGAAAACAGTATTAGACAACAATGTTTCTGCTTATTTTTCAGTTTCTCACATACTACATAATTTTTAAAACATAGTGAAATTATATCAAAATTTACGTAAATAGATATACTTTCTAGAAATAAACTTTAAAATTAGTATTTTAAAAGGTTGTTAGCAAATTCTACCATAAAATAGGTATAAATATTTTGATAATTAATTTAGTTTGCACTAGAATTCTTATATTACAAAAAATTACATACATTATATTTCTCCAAGACTTATTTAATATTTATTCAAACAATATAGTTCCACCAATTACCAAATTACAATGAAAATATTCTTTTTTTATAAGACAATTATTTTTAAAACTTCAATTTGAAATTAAATCTTTTTATTATTCATTTTAAAAAATCACACTATTCATTACTATTAATTTAAGAATACTATTTTCTCTTTTCAACTGAAAGTATTATACATTTATCTCAAGCAATTCTTATATCAATTACTGTACATATTTCTTTTTACAATTTAAGTTATTACCTTAAAATAACTATTACTAATTAGTATATCTCTATCTAAAATTGTCGACCATATGAAATGATATTAAGACAGACATGTCCATTTTTTTAGAAAAAAAAAAATCTTTTTTTTAAATATGTTTCATATGTGTATCATATCAAAGAAATAAATAAAAAATGTTCCAACGTGACTTCACTCACCATGGCCTTATTAGGTCGTATCATTAAAATGCAGAATTATCATTTTTCTTAATGACGATACTTCGGACAATTATTTTTTTATGATGATGTAAGGAATATTTTTGTGTTGATAAAGAAGTAAATAACATAATTTATCTATACGTAGTTTCTATTTTCCTATAAATATAGAAGTGATTTATTTTTACAAATATAGATCTGATATTTTGTACTTTGACAGATTTGGCAATTTTCAAATTAACATAGCAAAAAAATTTCTAAACACAAAGAGTAGCAGAAATATATATATATATATATATATATATATATATATATATATATTCAGGTATGAGTTTGAGGTGTAAACCAAATTGTGTACGTTAGACCGTTATTAAATCATCAATCTGGTACTGGGGAGCCTTTTTTCCCTTTTTGTTATATGTTCTATAGTTTTCAGACTTAATTTCTTCAATACTTCCTTTTGCTTCAGGGCGAATGCTTACTTTTTGGTCTTGATAATTTTTTCCCTCATATTTGAAGAACTCCACACCCTCTTCGGTAAACATTAAAGAAGCTTGTTCCAAAATGTCTCTGCCTATGATAGCTTCGAAGTTTAGATGCTTAATCAGCACAACATACCATGTTAAGGAATAGCGGTCTTCATCTATGACGAGATCATGTTTAAAAGTACCTTTCGTAAACACTTGTGATTTACCTATTCCAGATAGATTATTAAATTTCTTTGAAAATTTGTGTTGGTCTACAATCTTCGTACTTACGTCTTCGCGGATGAGACTAACTGAACTACAAGTATCTATGAGAGAGGAAATCGTTTTTTCACCATGTGTGATATATTTTAGATATAGTCCTTTTAGTGGGACAACAAAATAGGTTCGTACTTCAAAGTTCGATGGTCTCTCAGGTTCCGACTCTTTCTTTACTTCAGGACAATTGTAGCGTAAATGTTTAGGAGAATGACAAATGAAACATTTCCTAAGCATTCGTTTTTTCAAAATCTTTACTCGGATGAGTCTCATAATGTTTTTTTCTAGGTTTGAAATTTACGGTTCTCCTGTGGCGATTTTCACATCTTCCGAAATTAACGAACTTGTTCGGCAATCTGGCTTCTTGCTTCCGAAAAGATGGTGAGAAGCATGGTTTCGCCTTCAATGTTCTTTTCAATGTTCTCCTTTTTTTTTTTTTTTTGTTCTGCATTTTCAAATTCCTCGAGTTTTTCTGCTAAATAATCTGGCGAGTTGATTCTGGCCATTCGTGTAAATGATTTTCTTTCAATTCGACAAGAGCTCTTTTCTTCATTTGATCTGCTATTATCAGAACTCGCAACTGGTGAAATGTTTTGACTTTAAGTCCCTCAATCCATCCATTAAGGAACGTTTCGAGATTTCTAGGTAGAAATCTCGAAATGTATTTTCAGCACTTTTTTGGGGAATGACAAATAACTGCCTAAACATCTTAGGAGTTAATTTGAATCTTTTGAGTAGCAGTATCTTCACATGATCATAATCTTTCGCCCTTTCTTCATTCTCTAGAGCAATTAGTTGCGTTTTATCTTGTGGGAGTAGACCCAACAGATGTGTAACCCAAAACACTTTAGGTATGGACATCATCTTTGCTTGGCGCTCAAATAGTATCAAATACAGACTGACATTTTCTTTCATATCGAATTTATGTTAGTAACTTATTCAATTCATTACTCGGTGTACGAGTATTTAACGCCAATGTTCCTTGACTCAACTTAATTTGGGCTTCGATTCTTAACTTCTCTAACTCTATTTTATCTTGTCTCCTCTTCTCTGCAATTTCCAGTTCTTGTCTCATCTTCTCTGCCACTTCCAGTTCTTCTTATCTCCTCATCTATGCAAGTTTTTCCCCTCTTTTCTTTATTTTCCTTCATTTCTTCGATTATATTATCATACATCTATTTAGTGTCTTCCTCGTCATACCCTGTGCTATTTATAATTAAATATTTCAACATTGGTTTAGTCATTTTAGCTGTTGCTTTTAAACTTAATTCTGCTGCTATGTTAAGCTGCTAATTATATTTTAAAACAATTAGCTATTCTGAAAAAAAAAAAGATCGAGTAATTTTCTTTTTTTAATATTGAAATTATTTAGCTGGGTTTACTTAATTGATTCTGCGAAAGTTAAAATAAATGTTTATGCAAAATTCGCAATAACTTACGTTCTCAACTAAGATATACATACAAACTTAAAAATAATATGCAATATTTAGAGTACTTTTAAGATTTTCAACATTCAATGAAAAAGAAATCATTCAAAAGAAAAATGAAGTAAATACTTTTCAATTCTTGATATTATTTTTGATTTGTATATGAAACAATCAATTTTCACGTATAATTTCTTTTAACAGAAAAAATTCGAGATATATTCTAAATTGAAAAAGAGAACTCATATGCTATTACGGAACAAATGCATATACTTAAAGATTAATGAAAAATACAAAATGAATTAAGAAGATCATATATTCCTGGTATTCACAAGATAAAAAGATATCTGCATCAACAAAACAAAAAAAATATTAACATACACGTTTCATAAACAGAAGAAAAATTTCGTGTACTTCAGTTATACAATCAGTAATAATTTCTGTTTAATGTTTTAAGGAGAGGAAAAACAGATCAGCATAAAATGATGTATTGTTAGCGCTCTCTTTCAGCAGTTCAAGGTCAGATATAATAGCTTTCTACTCTTAAATTTTTTGTTTACGAAAGGTACTTTTAAACATGATCTCGTCATAGATGAAGACCGCTATTCCTTAACATGGTATGTTGTGCTGATTAAGCATCTAAACTTCGAAGCTATCATAGGCAGAGACATTTTGGAACAAGCTTCTTTAATGTTTACCGAAGAGGGTGTGGAGTTCTTCAAATATGAGGGAAAAAATTATCAAGACCAAAAAGTAAGCATTCGCCCTGAAGCAAAAGGAAGTATTGAAGAAATTAAGTCTGAAAACTATAGAACATATAACAAAAAGGGAAAAAAGGCTCCCCAGTACCAGATTGATGATTTAATAACGGTCTAACGTACACAATTTGGTTTACACCTCAAACTCATACCTGAATATATATATATATATATATATATATATTTCTGCTACTCTTTGTGTTTACAAATTTTTTTGCTATGTTAATTTGAAAATTGCCAAATCTGTCAAAGTACAAAATATCAGATCTATATTTGTAAAAATAAATCACTTCTATATTTATAGGAAAATAGAAGCTACGTATAGATAAAGTATATTATTTACTTCTTTATCAACACAAAAATATTCCTTACATCATCATAAAAAAATAATTGTCCGAAGTATTGTCATTAAGAAAAATGACAATTCTGCATTTTAATGATACGACCTAATCAGGCCATGGTGAGTGAAGTCACGTTGGAACATTTTTTATTTATTTCTTTGATATGATACACATATGAAACATATTTAAAAAAAAGATTTTTTTTCTAAAAAAAATGAATAAATCTTTAAAAGAATGCTTACACGGGAACTATCGATTGAGAAATAACTTGCTTATTTTGAAGAACTCCCATCTGATGGATCGGAGTTATCATCAGAAACAAGTGAGTAAGTATATATTTACAGTCTATGCTATAAGAAGTATGCCTTATTTTAAATAAAACTGTATATGTATTTCAACTAAATATGGTTTATTAAGTTTATAATATAGTTTTATCTTTAAATTATGAAAATTGCATGTGTAAAAAAGGTGGACTAAATTAATTGACATATTTTTTCTCAAATTATCACTCTTAGAAGTAAAAATACATCATATAGTTCTACTTTTTTTTTCAAAATTGTTTTATGATCATAACATTTTCCAAATTAACTAATATAATATAATTTTTCATGAAAGTATTTATTAACTATTTCTTCGAAGAAATACGAAACAGCGAGTGTACAAGGAAGTTGTAATACAGGGGGTGTGTTACATAATATATAACGGTTCTTAAAAATCAGGAAATGAATAAAAATTAAATTTACAGAATGGTATCGTGTCCTTTTAAGATTATTAATGCATATCAGGTAAAATTGAATGCTTTTATATAGTTACCACCCTTCAAAGGGTTAAGAGGAATCAAAACCCGAACATGCGATGGAAACACGTCAACTCTGATCTAGAGACCAGGATCTCTAGGCTATCTCGGCCGCATTGTTCATTTTGAATTCAGATAAAGTAGTCTTAACCCTTTCGCTCCCAGCCTCTCACAGGCGAAACACTCCGTGAGTGTCTTCTACTGCCCAACGTATCAATAGAGATACGCTTGATGAGAACGTTTTATTTGATTTTTGTAATGTTACTATATGGCGTTACAATACCGCAAAATCTATATAGATAGGTTATTTGGAGTGTTGACTTTGGTGATATGGGCTTGGATTTCACTTCTGGCTACCAGGATGGAGGTAATTGTTAAAAGCAAGTGTGCTCTTTAAATGTAATGACATGATTTAATGGGTGCATCTGCTTTAGGTTTGCTTTTTTTTTTTTCTTTTCTGCTTGCTTCCTAGAAGTTCAAAGGAGAATTTATGGCCCTTTAAGGGTATTAGGGCTTTTGGTAGCAGATGCTCTCCGCTGTTCATTTCATTCGGTCAATTTTTACTTGTTATACAGTCCTGATTGAAATTTTTACAGTCCAGATGAAAAGAAAATGTTTATCTGATATTGAGATTTGCGAAATAATAAATGAATCTGACAGTAATGTTAGCGAAAATAATCAAAATATGTATATAGACAATAAAGTAAAAAAAAAGGGGGGGGGAGACTAAGATGTGCCCTTTGCTCAAAATCTTGCATGAAGCGTCAAAAGTTGAAAAAATATGTGTGTAAGACATCTGACGTTGTACTATACATTGATTTTTTTTTCATAAATATGCCATACAGCAAAATAAGATTTATCTTTTATATCTTAATATTCCATGTAATGGTACATCATTACACCATGAAATTTATATTTTGCATTTTCTTAAAAGTATGTTTTTTTATGTAATTTTATGTATAAAACATTCAATTTTCGATTAAATCTTTTTTTTCTTCTTTTGTATATATTAAGTTTAATGCATTTTAAATAATATATGTAAATACCAAAATATTTTAAAAAATAGCCAATTTGAGAGGAATTTTTTCACGAATTATGCTTAGTATCTAAAATCGTCTGGGCACAGCGTGACACTCCGCGATAAGAAGACACTGGCCCAGGGAAAAACTTTTTTCTCCCTTAGGGTTAAACAATGTAGCGGAATTAATATTAAATCCTTTTGTGGCGGTCGCGAAACGGCAGCACAGATTCGAACCCTGGTCCAAGGGGTCCGAAATTGACGGGTCTACCAATCAGGCCGAAAAGATATCTCCTCGGGCTGGTTGAGTAAGGCCTTTTAACTTCTAACGTTATAGTAGAAGAGCGTCGCTGCACTTTTACGCATAGATTATATGCTAATTATGATTATTTAATGAATGATACGAAGTATAATATGAAAAAATAATTAGATCTCAATAGTATGTTAATTTTTCTTCAAGCATGTTAAATGTTTTTATACTCGAATGAGCCTTACAAGGATCAATACATAAAAATGTTCTGATCTGCAAGTTGTGTACTTTGGTAACTTTTCGGCTGCTTATATTGAATTCTGTAAGTAAACATTTTCAGTCAGTTAACCTCTGGTATTCATATATAATATTACCCTCCAAAGGTTAAGTTTTAATTAGCTTTCTTATTGTTTTTCAGTTTCATCTTAGAATACTTCGATGGAATTTAATCTGAGCATAGCATTAATATAGCGCTCATTTCTTAAGGTAAGACTTTTAAGTATATTACCTTGAGATATATATTTATGTAAAATTTATTACGCGCATAAATGTTGCCTTGCATATACATAAAGAATTCCACATGAATGAGAGTGGGAGAGAGAGAGAAAACAAAATCTCTCTTCATAATGAAATTCCAAACATATTGAAAAAGGGAATATTCTTGTTACTTATTAAATGAAGTGATAAAAGAGTTACTGCTGTACATTTTTATGTGCTTATATTTTTTTCTTTTGTAGCATTATAGTACTCGTTTTGACATTATTCAGAGGTACGCTTTTATTTTCACACAGTTATTTAGAACATTTTACATTGTTGCGAAGATTTTTTTGTGTTCATGTTAAATTTCATTTCACTGAGGTAGCATGTGCAAACAAATTTAGAACTGCGGTTTTTTTTTTATTATTATTTATCTAAAACTAAATTTTTTTTGATAATTACTTCTTTGCTCGTGAAAAATATTTCGTTTAATTTAGCGTGCTTAGACCATTTTTTTATTCAAAATATTTTCTCGTGTTTCGACTAACGATTATTGTTTGTAATATTTTTATTTGTTGTATTTTTATATTATTTAACCTGGAATTGGTATCGGAAAATCCTGACGTTGCTGAGAACCTCAAGCCAAATTAACTCGTTTGCTTTTAAGAAAATTAAATTTTTTAAAAAATAAATAATTATTTTTATTATTAAATAAAATACTAATTAAAATCCCTTGTTAAGTATAAATCACATGATATATCTCAATTTATTAATGTTAATGAAAATTGTCTAAGACAAATTAATCGATACTACAGTTATACATTAATCAATGCAATAAATACCATGAAACGCTAACAAATATTTATGCATTACTTAGCAAACATAACGGATGCATTTCTTGTAATATTGATTATTTCCCTTACAGTCAATGTAGTTACCTATTTTTTGCAGGGGAGAAGTACTCTATTTGATTCTTTTGAAGGTTTGCATTTGGCTAATTTTTGTGCTACTAGCCCTAAATTGAATATCTGTTGGTTTTTAAAATCATTAAGTGTTTTTTAATGATATAAGAAAGAACTTAAACCAATTTCTAGCTGATTCATTTCCTCTTTGTAAATTCCTTCTTCAAAACATGTTTTATGTTTACATTCTAACTCAAATGCTTCATTTCCACCATCTTCATCACAAACATTCATTACTTTCTTGAGTCTCGGAAACTAAACGATATCTTTCAGTAGAAATAAATGAAAAAAAAAAACACTTATACATGAGTCAGCCAAGTTGCAAAAATGTAACAAAGCAGAATCTTTTGGCCAGATTGACGCTTCAACCCCTTTAAAAAAATAACACACCACCTTTCAATTATAAACTTAAAATAATGCATATCAGCTGTTAACATAATTCAACTGGAAAAGAAACACGTAATAAATGAAAGATTAATTCAATTTATTTAATGCAGCTGTTCATAAATGTTGATTGGCCGTACTGAACTTAACATTTTTAATGTCAGTATTTTTTTGTTTGTTAATTTTGGGGCTATTTTCTTCATGCAAGGCTGTCTCAAGTTTTCAAAATATACTATGTTTACCAATGACTTTTTTAGAAGCTGTATTGATAGGAATTCCGTTGCATTCAACTAATTTATTTTACTGTTTTTCAGGGTTTCGTAGCTTTATTTAGGAAGAATTGCTTATTCGTCATTAATTTTATTTTCAAATAAAGAAATATTTTTAAAGGGTTTTCTTCTTTACGTTCGATTAAAATTGACACATTTAGTTTTCGGTGTCATCAAATAAGGTGATAAAATTAGCCTAGTAGCAATGTTGTTAGCATCATGAGTCACCCATTCTAAACATCATTTAATTACTGACTTTCGCGTAAGAATTAGTTTAAACTTAAAAACCTCTTGTAACATGATGAAGTTTCGAGAATTAAGTATGAATCTGGATTCCATCATAGTCAAAGACTGCTGAAACTTCTTAAAATTACAAGGATCAATTGATTTGGACAAATTATGGGTAAAAGAAACTCATAGGTGAAAAGTTCAAATTGATCAATCAAAATACCATTCACTGCGGGAAACTTCTAAATTATTTTAATACTAATAATTCACAATCATAATAGTAACTATTTTGCATTAAGTCATAAATTAATAAGCTGAAAAATGCATCTCAATTTTTAACTGAACTGTTTTCATTCTTTAAGCAAGAATTGTTAAGTAAAAATATTGAATATACTGATAATCAAATCCAGTTAATGTTAAAAAAATAAGAACAGGTTAGTTTTGATGAATAATCTATTTTGAATCAGATAATACACATTTATGAACTTTTATCATTAGTAACAATTACTATAACAATTTCATTCCGACTCCAGTGATTATATTGATAAAAAATTATATGAACATTAGATAAAAACACATGAGGTATATCATAAAACTATTATGTGATGGTTATAGTGATAGTTAGCGAATAATATATGAAATAATCTTCCGCATAATAAATGAAAAATATTCATTTTAAGATATGCATCTTGTAAGGACATAACATAAGAATTTAGATTCTTTGCAGTACAAAACATGAAATTATACAATCCATCTCATTATAAAATCATACAAGGAGCTTCAGTTATTTATTTCCATATAAAGTAATGAAAAGTAAGGCAAAAAAATACTATCTAAAATTCTTATAACTATTATGCTAACCATTATCTAAAGGTTATTGATTTAACTTTCTATTTTGAAAGTAAAAATTTAAGGATTATTAGAAATTTGCTTAGAAAAACTTTTGAATGTTAGAAAGCATTTTGAGTTTGATTATAGAGTGAGCAAGCATTTACGTATTTTTCATGTTATTTTGATTCTTAAAACACGTTTAGACTCTTTGCAATGTAATGCTTAGCAAAAACTACAAGTGCGATAAGTGTTTCATCGGGGGTGTATGCAAGACGTTCATAATTATGTGTACTTCTTATACTTGGCCACCTGAAATCAAAGGTATAATTGGACAAGAGTAAATATAAATTGAAGTGTAAGTCAAAGAGGGTCTGTAATATTTGTTTCAGAGACTAGATTTTAGATTTATTTGCAAACTGGTTCATGAAAATTGGTGTTGCGGCAGGAACCAGAAAATCATTGCTATCCCTGTCATATCCTTGAAAGATGTTTAGTGGGTTACATGTACTTGCATGAGGATGTATCCCTTTGAATGGCTGCACTGACCTTTATATTCTTCTAAGAGGCACTTTTAATGCACAATTATCCCGAGACAACATTCTTGATCCAATTTTTCGCTCTTTTGCAGATGCAGTTGGTGGCTCTTTCATCTGAAAAGATTATAATTCTTAACTTTGCAGAGCTAGGTGGGTACAGAGAGAAGATAATTGTGCGTATAAATTGTTCAGAAATTTATCTGGACATCAACCTGATAATGCCTATTGTTCCACTAAGTTCTCTATAACGCAACCCCTGCAACTCTCTTCAAGGTATTAATAAACATTGGCATTGTCAAAGGAATTAATTTTACAGCCTTTTGAGTTAAAAAAAAAACATAATTATGAGCATAGAATAACTCTATATAACGTTAGAGATGATCACATTTCACACAGAAGTTGATCGTGCATTGTGCTTAAATAAGTAATATGTAGCCTGTAAATTGTCACTGTGTGGATTTTCTAGGAAGGAAAAAGACCCTATTGTTTAACTTTTGTGCCTAATTTGAGTTACACTCTATGTTTAATGTGTTTGTTTTCAAAATGTCGTTACATTTCAACAAACAGAGATATTACAATCAGAATTTTCTTGTTTTTCATTAATTTCTGGAAACCAGTATATTTATTTAAAATGTTACCACAAAAATATTAATCCAGGTTATTTTGCCTAATGTAAAAGAATACAATATCATCCCTACGTATCTTCTCAAGTTGAAAATTGTTGTACAGCTAAATTCACTGACTATTTCAAAGTAATATATTTTATTCAACTACTTATTTTTCTCTTTGGATCAATTCACTTCTTAATGCATGAAATATATTCCACACTACCTTTCCTATAATGTAAAAGTCCTTTTCTATATTAAATGCATACTTCCTTCTCTGCAACGCATAAGGCTAAACTGATATTTAACTTTATTAGCTTAAATTGTGTAACGTATCTCTAACGAGATTTTCTCATAGACTAATTCCCTTTTTTCTTTGGTTTTATTTTTCTGATTGTGTTTCAATTCAAAATTCCTCCCAAGAAATGAAACGTGACTTACATAGATTATATTGAAATTATGAAGTGTATTGAATAGATAGTATAAGTTGCATTTATAAGAAGCAAATCATTGAATAGGAGTGGAGTTGGAAGTTAGTTTGTGAAAGAGATATTGAATTTAAATTATCAAAATGAGACATTCGGGCCAGCCATATGTAGAATAAGGAGCGCTAGGTGAGACGAGAAAATGGTACGAAAAAGGCTTAGGGAATCCAACCCACATTGACATACCAATTAATGAATCAAAACTCATGAGTTCGGTCAAAAATGTAAGTTGTGTTTTTAATAAAGTTAATTTAGGTGCATTTAAGCAGCTGAATCACAGAGAAAGTTCAGTAGATTTTAAACATTACAAAATACCAATTTTGAGGATATTAAATTGGCTATCGGTATAATTGGACACTATTTCTACATACTATTGGTAAAGACTTCTTAAGCTTTTAATAATAGAAGAAAATATTAATCGAATATTTCAAAAGAAATTGAATTTTTTTTTGTATATCACTGAGTTAAATAATATACAAGTAGGAAACAAACGATCTTATTTTAATATTGAGATGAAACAATAATATAATAGTAATTTAAAGAGGAGAATATAGATTGTATCACAAACAATAGATATTTAAAATTGGGTAATTTTTTTTAAAATTAAAAAAAAAAAAAAAAAAAAAAAAAAAAGAATTAATTCCCAAGCGTAGAAACGTAAATACATTTATTTAAATAGCTTTCACTGTTTGATGCTCAAGAGCTTTACTTCCTAAATTGTTTTAAGTTGTTTCATCTTATTATATGTTTTCAGAAACTTTGTATTGAAGAAGAATTTTTTTCTAAAATTTTTAAGTTATCAGATTAAGGAATGCTGTGGAAAAGTTGATGAAAATTCAATCCCATAGGAATAAACGCAATGCTTTTTGATTAAAAATATTTTTTTAGCTTTGCTTAAAAAATAAAAATGAGGAGAAATTGTTTGGTTAAGATGTGGACGTGAAAGGAAAAGTTATTCTAGACTTTACGTTTTTATTAAATGCATTCTCTGAAAGAAATTCTTAAAGATAGATATAGAGATTCAGTATAATAAAGTTACATAAATTTTAATTGCTTCAAATAAATATATAATATCTTATTAATAAAGAAATATTTTATAAGATGGTAAACATTTTTAGTATGCAAATAAAATATAACATTACATTTAAAATAAAAATGTTTGTTTTGGACATTTTGTTTTTATTTAAACAATAACTAAATAAATAAATGTATTTTACAATATTTATAAGAAATTTCAGAAAATATTTTCAATTTTTTTTTAAAATAATAAACGTAAAAGGGAGTTTTCAAACAAACTCGTTAAAAACAACACAACAACTAATGCGCTTTTAAGTACAATGCTCTATAGTAATCTAATTAAATCAAACGTATTAGTATTTACAAAACATAAGAAAATTAGTAATAAAAGTAATACAAACTTCAAAAGGTTCTATATTTAAGCTACAGCACTTCAATTTGATCGCTTAAGAAACGAATATTGGAATCAGTTTATTTTATTTTTAACATTAATTTGCTTGTTTCCAATACAACTTAGGTTTTATCATAACAGCGCGTAAAAGTAATAAATATATGGAAAATCAATTAGTAAATCATTTTTTTCATATTCAAGAAATTAATTATATATTTTTAATAAAGAAATAGATATATTTCATTTTAAATCGATGCTATCATAAGAAATAATTTAAATATTTAAAAGTAAAAAAAAATAACCAGAAATAAGCAATTTTATTTAATATTAATCAAATGCTTTTATTAAAATGTCTATATGCATTAACTTTTATGCCTTACAATGAACAGTGAGATTACCAAATTTTCTCTATTATTCGATTACTTCATTAGCAATTCCAATAGTAAATTGATCTTAGAAAATTGAAAATTTGATTTTTGAACTTTTTTAAATTTTAATGACAATTTTGATGATTTAAGGAAATTTTTTATGCTTCATTGATTTCCATTTGAAAATTTTTAAATTTCAAAGATAAGTTTAGCAAATATGGACTACTAACTGACATCAAAATTCATTTTAGCATATATTTAATAAATTCTTCCCTACTCCTAGAAAATAAGACTAATGAATGCACTTTTCTATTGTTCGGTAATATTAAAAAATTACTATAATTGATAGTATATTTTTATGAAAATAAATCAATTAAAAATCTCCCCCTCTCATTGCTGATTTAAGAAAATCAATTAACTCTCCTTTTCTTTACCACTTATGGCTAAATTAAAATGCTAACAATTTTTTATACTTTTTCCAAAATTTGTAATTTTATTCTAATTTTTAACTCGCCAAATCTAGAAAATCAGTGATTTTGAACTAAAATATAAATTAATATCCTAAACCAAAATATAAGTTATTCGTACTATTCGTAAATTAACTATCTTATTTTTTTTTTCTATAACAAATTGGAGATATCATTAATTATTCGGTTTTTTTCGATAAAGGCAGAAATATTCAATTTACTTAAGTCTAAACGTGAAAAAAGAAATTCGTATCTTTATTTTTGAGAAGACATTCATTGGAAAGGTATCATTACAACCATTTTCCAATTTCATTTTTCTGATATGTGAACAATTATCAGCTAGTTCTGTAATGCAGCATCTGAAAATTCCTTCTAATAATATAGTTCAAAAATTATTGTACACCCTCTTATACACATACACACATATGTATTCCCACCTTCTTCTCTAGAGAACAAGTAACTACTATCTCAATGCATGGCGTATACCAATAGCGTTATAATAAATCACGTACCGATATTCTTGCTCAAGGAATTAGCGGTAAAAATGCTGTTTCAATGGCTCTTCAAATAATAATAGATTCTCAAGAAGCATTCTTATTATGGAATATGTATGTATACACTAGAATGCAAAATTAGTAATTATGAGAATAATGATGGAAACATAAGTGAGAATGGCGCAAAACTTGATGTATAGTTGTCAAGTTGTTATAAATTATGAAAACAATACAAAAGTTTGATTATAATGATTTTACTAAAGATTACTTGGTAGTTTATCAAGATGTGTGGTCACATCTGAAAGACAGGCATGCTGCATAACGACTTTCCATATTTGCTGGGGTTTCGCGGATAAGTTAAAGGCTGAAAGAGCTCCAAATTTCACAAAGAATTACTCTAGATTCGGGAACAAGGCTTAGTGGATACACACACTCACACACACGCACACACACACATATATATATATATATATATGTGTGTGTGTGGTGTGCGTGTGTGTACTTGCGTGTGTGTGTGTGTATACTCAAAATTTCTCTACCACATAATTCTAAATATACTGGTTTAATTTTATTTAAGACCATATTTGATAAACCGGCATATTTTGCGCTTGTATTTTTTCCATTTGCCACCCCACGCTGAAAATAGCACCAGCTTTCTTTACCTATTTAACATAGACCATGCATCGGTTTCTTATCATTTGACGTGTAGTGTTAAAAAGCATCTATAGCAATCTGCTGCGTTTCATTTAAATTATCAACATTGCTACACCATTCCATAATAATTTTGAAGCCTATCAATAAAATTATCAGTTAATTTTCCTTTACCTAACAGGCCTTTAATTTTTGATTTTAATTTTGTCAGACGTAAGCCCACTCTCATTTGTACATGTCCGATGAATTCATATTTTGCGACACTGTTTGTTTCATAGGTGGATTTAACACTCATGCAGCCTTCCGAGTCACTATTTCCGTAATATTCGGTGTATTGAAGTTCACGGGTTTTTTCGGACCTAAGAAATATTCGTGAAACCTCTATAATTCTCATTTTTAAGAAGATTCCGTAAAGTTATACGGACAATTGTGATCAGCTTTCAAAGACTCATGTTAATTATTTATTTGCATTTTCTTATGTTCTCTTACATGTCGGATAGTACGATGACATAACTTCTATGTCTAGGACTTTCCCGTTATCGACTGATATAGAAGTGCTGCGGGTTTTGGTTTGGACAGAGGCACATGCTGGACATTCTAATATTTATTTATT
>BMAW01022072.1:0-11996 GCA_019974015.1 Nephila pilipes
TAGAAGTCACTCATGTGTCCAGAAAATCATTGGGAAATTTAAACGCGATGGATTAATTCAAAATAAGAGTGGAAGAGGAAGGAAAAGTATTCTGAGTGATGTAGCTAAAAGGAAAATTTTAAAAGATATCAAGATTAATCCTAAACCGAGTGCAGTCAAACTAGCTGCAGAAACTTCTCGAATAATCTGCAGAAGTGTAAGTGCTGAAACTGTGAGAAATGTGATTAGACATGCTGGATATAGCAGTCGAGTAGCTAGAAAGAAAACTTTCATAAGGTTACAAAATCAGAAAAAGCGTTTGGAGTTTGCAAAAACTCATCAGTTGAAGACAAAAACTTATGGAAGAAAGTTATATTTAGTGATGAAAGTAAATTCAACATTTTTGGAAGCGATGGTCGTCACACCGTTTGGAGAAAGCCGAACACCGCTTTGGATCCAATAAATTTACGTCCTACAGTTAAACATGGAGTTGGCTCCGTCATGGTTTGGGGTTGTATGGCTGCAAATGGGGTAGGAAATTTAGTTTTTATAGATGGTATAATGGATCATAAGCTTTATATAGACATACTCCGCAACAATCTTAAAGAAAGTGCACAAAAATTGGGTTTAGATGGAAATTTTATATTTCAGCACGACAACGATCCCAAACACACGGCACGTAATGTCAAAATGTGGTGTCTTTTTCATTGTAAACAGCAATTGCACACACCGCCACAGTCCCCTGACATCAATGTCATAGAAAATTTGTGGGCCACACTAGAAACAGTGGTCCAAAAACACCAGATTAGAAACAAAGCCCATTTAAAGCAAGTGTTACAAGAAGAATGGGATAAAATATCTCCAGATACCACTAAAAAATTGATCAAATTGGTACCAAGACGTTTGGAGGACATTATAAAAACCAAAGGACATGCAACAAAATACTGATACTGTCTATGCATGTAATATATCGAAAAAATTTCATTGGTGTATCCTTAATTTTTTGAGGTAAAGATCTGCCTATGTTTACTTCAAATATTTGTGAAACTTTTAATTTTAGATATTTTTTTGTTGATTTTCGTTATTTTTACTGTAAATTAACCCTTTTATTACGTGTAAAAGTAAAAATACGTCTTCTATTCTAGTTAATGTGTTATTTTCATTAAAAGTTGGATTGATCAAGTGAAAGTAAGGTGTATCCTCAGTTGTTTGAGCCACTGTATATTCAGATTAGGTAGAGACGAAAAATTATACATCTTTGCTCTGAATAGAAAAACAAAGGGCGTTCCATAAGAACAGAGTACAACCCCAAAGAATTAAGAAATATGCTTACAACAACAAAAAAAATAAATCATTATTTTTCAAAATACCTTCCCTCAGTTGATAAGCAACGGTCCCATCGATAACCCACTTTTCGAAACAAGTATATATAAGTTTTTTTCTAGAAGTTGCTTCAAAGAACCCTACACTGCTGAAATAACATCTGAATCTGTATTTAAGTTTCTGCTACGGAATTGCCTTCAACGTCTAAAACACTCAGAAGTCGCATGTTGTGAGATTTGGAGTGCAAAGGGGACGTGGTATGATTTTAATATTGGGGCTTACTAAGATATTGTTGAACAGAAGTAGTAACATGCGTACGTGAAGTAATGTCCAATTTCTTACCAGTTCATATAACTCTTCCTCTGTAAGTATTGTCACAAAAATTTCAAAACTGAAGCATACTATTCACCATTCACAGTAGTTTTTTGAGGCACAGCATGCTGATAGATTACACCTTTATGATCACAGAAAATAATCATCATGAGTTATTCAGCATATTTGGTTTTTTTCCTTCTTGAATCTTACTCTGAATCACTCACTTCCATTTCTGCAGGGCAAATAAAAACAACTCTTTAAACGAGCATGAAACTAAGAAAATAAAATCGTCTGCTACGTTTAGAATTTTATAAACGTTCAGGAAATATTTGGAAAAAAAATCACCTTCACTTTTTTATTTTTTTAGTTTCGTGATATTGCCTTCACGTAAAAAAGTAACTCTAAGTTTTTATAGAATGTCCTTTGTACATTTAATATTGTTTATCAGGACGCTCTTCTGGTTGATAATTAATCTCTCTCTCTCTCTCTCTCTCTCTTCATATTTAAGCATTATAATTATCTATCACTTGTAGAGCTATGCTATTCTTTTATCAATGGATATTTTGTATCGTTTAATTATTATTTTAGGATTTATTGATCTATGATTTTGTTTAGATCTATCGTGATCGTAGGTAATGACAGTAAGAGTTTATTTTTTTTTAATTTAGTTTTTTTTATTAACGTCGCACTAGAAGCAACACGAGGGCTATTGGCGACGGACCTCGTAATTTTGATCCACGGTCAAGTGACGAGGACGACACCTGAGCTGGCACCCCCCTCTCCTAACATCCACACCACGCCAACGGGAGGACTTTGAGCCCCGAACAGACTTAACGTGCATCAGCCCCGACTACACGGCGGATCTTTGGCGGCCAAGGATCGAACCCGCGACTGAACGAAAACCGCCGGCCGCTAGTTCACGACCTTGACCACTAGGCTACCGCGGCCCAATGACAGTAAGAATCGTCATGATTATTTCCCTTCATAAATAGACGCTATATCTTATAGCTTGAGCAGTCACAATGTTATATTTAAATATACGAAAATACGAATAAACTACCCTAACAAGTTTCTTGTCAGTGTTAAAAAGGGATTCAAAGAAGAATCTTTTGTCTATATAAATTACTACTCTTCATCACATAAAACTATGTGTTAGCATAAAACGGAAATTTTTAATTTGGGGAACCTATTTTTTTGTAATTCTTTATTTGTAGAACTTCAAGAAACTGTACCGGAAAACACAGAAAAGGGGAAGGAAGAAGTTTTCTTTTTTTCTACTCTTTCTTACTTTTTTTTTTTTTTTTAATTTTAGACATAGTCTTATACAATGTTGATTCAAGTTCCTGCCGAAATAAAAAATCGATAAAATTAAAAAGTTCAATACAAAGTTTTACAAAGAGCAGATTTAGTAACCAAAAGTGCGCTTTTTTTATAGTTATTATTAAGTTATTCAATTAAATATAAGAATTAAAATAAACGATGAAGTTTCGAGAAATGGATAATAGTAAACTTTTCCGATATTATAATTAAAGCAAACGGTAAATTATTAAATTGAATATTTATCAGTTACACGTAATTAAAATTAAAGCAAATGATAAAAAATTGAAAAGTGATCTAGTACCATCTAAATCATTAGCCCCTTGGGTGGCTATTAAAGATTTAGTAATAAAAAGTAGAAAGGATCGTCCAAGAATTATGAGTCCTTCAGTTATTAGTGAACTAGGTCTACCAAGCGATATCATCAGTCAGTGAACTTTTTCTGAATTTCCCTGAAAAAATTCCAATTCCTGTTGATTATAAAAGGGGGGGGAATACTTTTTATGTTGTATTCCCCCCTTTTAAAAATAAAAAAAGTTATATAAAATTCGTTGTATAAAATTTCCATCAACAGAAGAACATTTTCACCCAGCCACCCACCCTCCACTCCAAAGCTGAATTCAAACGATCCTATTGACTCCCCACTCACCCCGCCTCTGAAGAAGCAAGTGCAAGCAGTTAGACCTAACTATTCCAGCAAAATTTCAACCATATCAGGCCTACATCGCAGTTCCCAGCAAGATACGGGATGAAGGGCGGCTACGCAGCCTGGGCACCCGTAGAGCTTTTCATAAGTTCATAAGTTTTTACGTTGTAAAGAATTCTGGAGAAAAAATATAAGAAAAACAGCGCCGTTTATATGCAATGGATGTAGTGACACACTTGCTTTATGTCCAAATTGTTTTAAAAGTTTCCACCAAGAATCAGTTACTGACAACAATTAATTAGTTTATTTTTAAATCTACTTTTGTCTGAGTTTTCGTATTTGGGTACTACATTTGTTTTGTTATTCAGGTTAAAAGAATTGTGAAAGAATTCTTAGTTGTCATTACAGTTATAACAGTCATTTGCAAATATATGATTTAACTGCACCATAAATATAAATGGCAGCTGTATCCGTCAACAAAGAAATTACAAAAATGGGTTTTTTAGATGTCACACTCACTAGGATATTGCTGAATAAACATATTACTACAGAAAAGTCACTTTAAACTAAAAGATAAAAACATAAGAGTGCTTGTTCAAGTCACAATTTAAAATTGTCTGTGAAATATTTAAAATAAGAAATGTTACTAATATGTGTTTTGCAATTTCAAAATTGTATTACATATTTCGCCTTTCGAACGTTAAAAATTAATTCGAACGTTTCGCCTTTCGAACGTTTGCCAAACGCGGAAAATATATATTTTTTTTCTGTAAGGGGAAAAAAAGAAGCATCAACCTTAACATACTGTGAAAACTTTTCACACGAAATTGGGGGAACTAGAATATTTTTTCGTGTTTTGCATGTGAAAAAAATTCAATATTTTCTATGTCATCAAATTTTGTTAATTCAATTTCCTGTTAAAATTTACATATATTAGTACATCAGCGAAAATCTAAATTGCAGGGTTATTCAAAAAATGATTCATCTGATTTCAAAATTTCATATTTTTCGAAATAAACGACACAGAATGATAAATAATATATGAGAATACAAAGGAAAAATATGGAAATTTTATATTACGAGTAATAAGTGGCTCTTGTGTGTTCTTCGTGAAGCTATTACAATCTGTTTTAGAAGTTTTCATGGAGGTACTTCGCAGTTGGATTGATCATAGTGGATCAGATGTCTAATGTTACACAGCTGGCCAACTAAGTCACATGATATACGATTTCCATGTCTTATCCGTGATACCCAGTACGATTTCTTCCTTTCAGGTTTTGAAAAGTGTTTTCGTCTCCTTTACCATAATTTATTTGGGTTTTAAAAAAAATGGATTTCTACAGCTGTGCAATCAATTACTACTGGCAATTTATATCATGTTTGGTAGGAATCTGGCATTTATTTCTTTTAATAAAATATACGTTTTAGTAATATATATTTTTTTCAATTTCTTGTGAAATTTCATTACAATTCGTTGCTAACATATCGTTTTTTCGGCGAAACAAACAAAAAAAAAGCTCTATTGCGGACGAAGGCTACGGGTATACGGATTTGTTTACAGAAACGAGAGGCACTGCATTCGAAAGCAAAGGCTTCACGCTAAACAGCTGTTGGTCGTCAAAAATGGATAACAATATTGAAAAATTCGGTGATCTGGTTCGATCTGACCAACGGTTAAGAATTCGTGCGATTGCTGAGACTGTAGGAATTTACAAAGAACCCTTTGAGCACATTTTTCCACCAAGTCAATGTGCTGGCTCATTCCGCATTGTCTGTCAAGAGATTTCTAGCTGAGTACAGCATCTCAGTGTTAGACCATCCGCCTTATTCGCCGGATCATGCCCCATACGACTTCTGTCTGTTTCCTAAGGTGAAATCTGCATTAAAAGGAACAAGATTTGAGTCTGTTGAAGTTGTGAAAGAGAAAACGACCGTATTAAAGATATTATTAGAGATATTAAGTAAATATGTATGAGATTAAAATAAAATATTTTACAGCTCCAATCTGGTTATTTAATAGCCACACCTCATATGTGCGCCAGCCGTGTTACTCGACGCTTCTTCAATGGTAATTATTGTTCTGCAAGACGCGATGGAAAAGTGGCCATAAACTCATGACACTGACCACTCAGCTGCCGTGGCCGCTTGTTGGATTACAAAATACAGTTAAACGAAAGCTAATATAACAATATTTATGAACAAAAATACAGTCGATACTTTTATTCAGTGATTGATAATTTTTGATATTTTTAAGAGATAAATTTCCATTTAAAGGAAATATCTTTTTTTCAGCCATTAAACTTGTAGACCATTACAGGACACAGATAAAGCGGGATTAATAAAGTTAAATGATCGAAATTTTACTAACGACTTTTCTAAATAATTTTTGTTACTAAACGCTTTTATAATGAAATTTACATCTATATATTTCCCACTCATTAATAGTTTTTAACATATTGCTCGCAGTATGATAGTTCATTTCACAAAATGTGTATTGCCTAAAACTCGTCACACTTCCCTGCTGAAGAGAGTTTATTCTAGTGGGGGAGAAGGGGAGAGAACAAAAATAATTTTTGTGGTACATTAATTGCGTATAGTACAGAAAATTTTACGATATGATCAAGGATTTTTTATCTACCAAAGAGCATTGAGTGAAGTAATGGAGGGTCCTGAGCATGAAACTCTCAAATCTGCTTCATAATCTTGAAGTGTTATAATAAAAAATTAATAAGTGTGACATATCACATTATCACAGAATAATCTTTATTACTTTTATCGTGGCTTGAATTCATGAGACTCGAACGTAATTATTGTTCTGAGAAGACGTTAATTTAAAAGCAAACAAATGAGAAAAGACGAGGGAGTCAAAAGCCACTTTATTAAATATACATCGATTCTCGATTCTGTATTAAGAAAAATAATGTCGAAAAATAGTCTACGGGCATTAAAAAAACTAATATCATATTAAACAATATAAATAAGAAAATATCAATGAAGAATATGTACATTAACAAAATAACTCCCAGTGCCATATAATATGTAAATAATACAGAGGGATCCTATAAGGTAGTAGAGGAGGAGTGGTCTCGTTAACCTATGAGGCTGTAGCTGATTGGTTGGTTGTTTTGAATTACCAACGTTTTAGATCATTTATTGGTAAAATTCATTTTGGAAATGATTAAATCAAAAAATTTTTGATTCTGGGGGCCAGTTGTTGGATGCGAAAATATTTACACGGGAAATTTTGTACACATAGGGGAGGAAAAAAAAAAGAATGCATAATTAACTTTTTATTATGATGTTTCATTTTCACACAATATTTATAAACACATACTGGCATTTACGAAAAAAGAATTTAAATATTCCTGTTTATTTAAAAATTTATTACAGAACTGGCTACATTTTGTACTAATGCGATAAATATTACTTTTAATTGCGATAAAAATTTATTTAATTGCTTCTTTTATATAATTTTCCATCATCCAAGAGTTTTACATTAATAATTACTGTCAGTATAGTTGTTTGCAAAGGGTCATCTGTAAATAATAATTTGTATTGCGATATATTTTTTATATTCGTCATTTTCGAAAATGTCCTTTCATATTGGTAAGTACTCTCAAATACTGATACTAATCTCCGAGCACATGATTTTAACTGCCGGTTTTAACTGCCTTGAAGATATTTATAGGTATATGTTCTATTCATTTCTTTTTAAGCAACATTTTTAACATATTATCAATTTGCTGATCAATCACTTCCAATTAAAGGTCGGGAGCGCGGTAACCTAGTGGTCATGGCCGAGAAATTTCGGCTGGTGTTGTTTTCGTCGCGAGTTCGAGCCCTGATGCTTCTAGGTTCCTGCCGTGTAGCAGGGCTGATGCACATTAAAATCTGATTGAGGGTGAGTGAGTGAGTGAATGAATTTTAAGTTTATTGGCCCAAGAGCCAGATATGGCTATGCTGCGCCAAACAAGATTTAACTGTGGTCTAGACGTGAAGAAATCGAAAAAAAGACGATTGACAAGGAAGAGGGTCGAAAATTAAGAAGAATCGCTAGGGTAACCCGGGGGCGCGTCACCCGTGTTTACCAAAGCCTGTAAACCTCATAGGAAAGAAAAAGATCACTTTGGTGCCTTGGGGTCATGAGACCCGTATTTACCTGAAGAAGGCAAGTCCCTGAGTAATCCCCAGGTCCCCTGATATAATCCCCAGGGGTAAGGTGCCCGGCTGTACCCCCAGATGCTGGGTACCTATTTTAGTCACTTATTACGGCATGCATGAGTTACAGTGGGACTATTCTGCCATTCTCGGTCATCACTCGGGTCAAATCTTATTGAGGTCCCGAGACCTCCTCTTGGCTTGATGTGAAAGTTTGAAGAGAGAAATACAAGTTTAGGTGCCGTCCTCGTCACTTGACCGAGGCTAAATATAAGAGATCCGTCACGTTAAATTTCATGTTGCTTCTCAGTGCGATGTTAATAAAGTAGTCAAATCAAATCTATATTGAAGGTTTGACAGAAACTTCTAAATTATCCAGTCAAATAGATTTTGCTATATGGAAATGCTTTTTTGCGCTTGCATAAAGATTCTAAAAACGCTGTTATAACTGTAATTTTTCGTATGTTGAAACTATATTAATCCGCTGGCAAGATTAAAAACAGACGGTGGGAATGATTTAATCTGTTGGGTGTAGTTTGTCAACACCTCCTCTAGATCTACTAGAGGAATATTAAAGAAGGGATCAAACAATTTAGTATCTCGTTCAAATGATCAGCATGACAATTAAGTAATTAAATAAATCCCTTAACTTCTCTCCTCGTCGCATTTGGATTTTGAGACTCAATCCCATTTTATGGAATTCATTCCCCATTATTTTCCCCAAACGTTTTCGGTGGAATCAAGAGTCCAGCTCGCAAAACTCGATTTATATACCATCGGCAAAGAAATTCGTGATTTTAATCTGTGGACTTTCATAGTCAAAGAGAGGCAAATTGATGCAATTTATGCAATTGATGGCGATTGGCAAACTAGGCAAAAGCTTAATTAGCCCAGGCTTGTCCAACCCAAAAGACTCTGCGACCTACCTTGGAAAAACATTTTATTCCGACTGTCCGCTTCATATATATATATATATGTGTGTGTGTGTGTGTGTTTGCGTGAGATGAGATTTATCCCCTTCGTTTTAATTTTGGCTCTATTAACGCCAACTCTCATGTTAAACACTAATACTAAATTCCCTTCTTGAATCGCGAAAAGCGACCAATCCTCCCGAATCCCATTAGAGAAATCAAGAACATTCTGCAATAAATTAAGGGAAATTAAATTTCATTGAATTAAATGTATTTGCATGAAATATAATTTTAAAAACTGTCCTGTAGTTACAGTTTAGTTTTTATTTACGTCGCACTAGAAGCAACACGAGGGAGACACCCCTCTCCTAACTTCCACACCACTCCAATGAAAAGATTTTGGGCCCCAACAGATTTAGTGTGCATTATCCCCGGCTACACGGCGGGTCTATAGCGGCCATTAATCAAACCCGCGACTGAACGAAAAATCCCGGCCACGAATCTGAAACTATGACCACTAGGCCATCACTGCCTCGTCCTGTAATTACAACCTGCAATGCTGGTTCTAAATTATTAGTGATCAAAAGATACCGAACAGTCAGTCTCTCCAGAACCATACGATTCTTGGTCAAATTTATTAGACTCGCTGCAGACATACTGACTGCTGCAATTTTGTATGATCCGTGCGTCGCATTCCCTCCCCACATCTAGCTATGCACTTCCGCACTTTTCAGAAGGTTTGATGGTTAGGTATGTATTGTGTATCGCTCACTCATACAAGACAGTCCGTGCTTTTTTTTAGAATGAGCTCAATTTTGTAATTGTGGCGGTAGTTGAATCAATGTACTGAGATATTCCTATTTAGATTTTTTTAGTTTTAGTTTTTTTTATTAACGTCGCACTAGAAGCAACACGAGGGCTATTGGCGACGGACCTCGTAATTTTGAACCACGGTCAAGTGACGAGGACGACACCTGAGCTGGCACCCCCCTCTCCTAACATCCACACCACGCCAACGGGAGGACTTTGGGCCCCGAACAGATTTAACGTGCATCAGCCCCGGCTACACGGTGGGTCTTTGGTGGCCAAGGATCGAACCCGCGACTGAACGAAAACCGCCAGCCGCTATCCACGACCTTGACCACTAGGCTACCGCGGCCCCCCGAGATATTCCTATAGTAATGTAATGTGATACGAATGACTCATGGAGGAATATTTATTGGTGCTGTTCTGTACAATTACAGTTTAAATTTTTATTCAGGTGACGCAGCTCGGCGGGTTGGCCAGGCTTTCTTTAGGACAACGGCTGAAATTACGAGGCGTGGTTATTCGCGAATTTTCCCTTTGACTAACATCTGTGGTTTCTTTAAGCTCCCAGCTTCTTCCCAATCAAATGAAATTTAATATAAATTAAATAAGCTTTAGAAGAGGAGTGAATAGATGTGATCAAGTCGTATAAAAGCGAAAGCGAAATGAAAAGATTAATACGATTTCGGTAATAGGAAGAGTGTTAACGGATCTCTTCTGGTGTGCAGAGTTGATTGGGTGAGATTGGGATTCAATGCCGTCGGAGCAACTGAATACATGAATGAGGCACTCGCATCATATTCCGGTTAGCGTATTCTTTGATAGATTATAAAAGTTGCTAGTATTTGTGGATTCACACATTAAACTGTTGAGAGCTTCCCCTTTATTAAAAGATCAATAAAACAATATTTAAGTTGTTAATTGACCAATTTAATTATTTTGATTGTGGTGAACTTAAGTTGAAATTCAGGTCTCAATTAATTCTTGCAATTAGAGTAACATTTAATATGACAGACGATACAGATAATAGGAAGTAGCGACAAAGGTTCATATTAAAATTAATCAATTAACCATTTTCATCAAGAAGTGTTAAAAAGTTTAGTATTTAAAAGGATTTTTCATAATAAAATTAAATTTCTATCGAAATTACAAAGATCAGAGCAGTATTAGCTTGGAAAAGTCGATCGGCGCATGACAAAGATAATCCTCTTGTCGAAAGCTCTTCCAGAAAATTTATAAATAAATCATACCTCTTAGGCTTTTTTTTTTTTTTTTAAATAATCTTATTTATAAGCATATCCGGGTTTTTTTTGTGTGTGTGTATGTTTGTTGCTACTTTAACGTCGTACTAAAAGCAACACGAATGTTATTGGTAATGGACTTTATAATTTTACTGTAATCTGGTTTGGTTCGGTTTTATTAACGTCGCATTACAAGCTACACGAGGGCTATTGGCGACGGTCCTCTTCTTCGTTATTTTGAACCTTGGTCAAGTGACGAGGACATCACCTGAGCTCTCCTAACTTCCACACCATGCCAACGGGAGGATTTTTGGGCCCTCGACAGATCTAGCGGGCATCAGCTATCCGGTGGGTCTTCAGCGGCATCAAGGCTCGTACCTACGACTCAACGGAAACCGCCGGCCGCGAATCCGATGCCTCAACCACTAGGCTACCGTGGCCACATTTTACTGTAATCAAACAGTAAACAGACGGGCCATAAAAGTCTGCCAAAGCTGGCACATGAGAAATGTCATAATTAACTATATAGAAAAGATGATAAATCACAAAGATCTCAATATATTTCAAGAATAAAAGTGAGTATCAGGTCTAGTGGTGTACCAAGAAATTGATATTTTTGTGGGGTTTTGATATTGATTTTGTTATAGTCTAATTTTATGGGAAGGAATACTTGTAAATTACCCGTGCAAATTACGTTGACTGTGTTAAGTGTTATTTTGCGGGGTAAAACCCCTTATTCTTGTCTCGTTACTGTGACGGTAGTTTATTCCCAGGAGACCAGTTTGATAGTTCTAAGTTCTTTGGGAGAGCTTGGTTTCCTTGTTTTCCTAACTTCCGCACCATACCACACCAAAGGGAGGACTTTGGGGCCCGAATAGATTTAACGAGCATCAGCATGGTGGTTCTTTGGCAGTCAAAGATCGAACCCGCAACTGAACGAAAACCGTCGGCCACGAATCCGAAGCCATGACCACTAGGCTACCACGGCCTCTCTCTTTAGGGAGATTAGCTATGAAGAAGGGGAGAAAAGAGAGAAGCAGTGAAAACCAGTCATGGAGGGTTGTTTGAACCTACCCTATGGCAAAAGGAGACCAAAGTCAAAGTTGCTATTGAAAGAAACGCCTACTAGTAGGGGGCAGATAACAGGTTGTCTATTTCCGCGCCATGGGAGGACTTTGGGCCTCGACAGATTTAGTTCTAGTTTTTTTTAGTTAGTTACAAATAAGAGTTCATACAAATTCGGTTAGTTAAGTTTTTTAGTTAGTTCATACAAATTTGGTTAGTTAGGTTTTTTAGTTA
>BMAW01022076.1:0-13741 GCA_019974015.1 Nephila pilipes
TGGTATGCTACCAGTTGTGTTGCTGATGGCCATGCACCTCCATGTCTTTGAAAGAGGCACTGCGACTCTTGAGAGGTATATGGGAAAGTCTTGGAGCCTTATATTCCTTTTCAGGAGGTCCAATTGGTCCTGATTTTCTTTTAATGGATGACAACGCGAGGTCACATAGAACTTGGCTGGTCGGCGAATTTCAGGAAATGAGAATATTCGCCGGATGTATATATATAGTGGCCAGCCAGATCTCAGACTTCAATCCTATAGAGCAGGTTCTGACCCGCCTGGGTGCCAATGTACTTACAGAAGCAATTTTGGGCTCCAGCGACTGTCCGCTGTATGCTTTATCAATATTAGCTATAAATATTAACTAATTTTTCTGGCCACGAGATTCATCCTTTTAGAAATAATATAAGACGCCCAAGTGTGCACTGGCAACACTGTTTGTTACCTCTAGTAGTGGTAACATTGTTTTATCTTATATTTTATAATATCGCCTTTGAAAAAGGATCTAACAAATTAAAAATCCTGTTTCCTGATACATATTTTTGTAGATCGTTGATTTCTAGACACAATTCATTAACAATCAGATCTCGACTTAACGATTATTATCTGAAGATGCTATAGAATAGGAATATCATCCTTTTCTCTGACTTTGAAAAATTAGATAATATATTACCATAAATCATATTAAATTTAACTATACTGCTGTTTGTAGAAAATGCAACACCATGAAAGAATCATCAGAATCAAATGATTTAATGCAGAAACGGCTGTACTAATACAAATAAATGATGAGAATTTTCAAAACAAAGAAACAAATTAAGCGTCAGAAATCAGTATTTGGTGCAGCCACCATGCGCTGCAATAAGTACTTTTCACTTATACGACGTGGCATGGAGTCAAACAGATGTTGAATATCTGCTTGAAGAGAATTCCCATCGCTTGTACGCAACCAAAGTTCATCTTTGGAAACTGCAGACGCCGGATCACGGGCAGGACGCCGACCAGCCATATCCACACATTGCTCAATAAGCGTATCCGGTGAATAGCAGGCCAAGGAAGAAGTTACATGCGTTGTGCTGAACAGAGTCTCGAACAGTCGCGCAGCATGGGCGTGCATTATCGAAGATGGCTCAGGGATGCCTTGGAGAAAGAGACGACTTCGGGCTGTAGCACTTCACGGACGTACCTGTTGCTGTGAGATTACCCTCAATTCGTGAATTGGATCGTCATGATACGAAAGGAAATCGCACTTTAGACCATAACTCCCTGGTTGTTCGAGCCACTATGTCGTTCAATAATACACTCAGGAAGAAGCGTTGACCAGCATAACGTCTAACACGAACACGGCCATCATGGGTCCACAAATTGAAGCGTGATTCATCTGAAAGAACGCTTGGTGCCAATCCAGCTCGCCTGTCTACGTAGCTCCAGGCCACTGCCGACGCAGCCGTCGATGATTCGCCGTAGAAGTCTGTATAAAGAGCACCCTTGCACGCAATCCACAGCGCAGCAGACGACGACAGATTGGCCAAGCCGACAATTTGTACACCTGTAGCGGTAGACCAACGTGCCCAGTGCCTGGAGGAAGCTGTGCGATCATTCCGCCATGCGGGCAGGCGTCGATCGCCGCGCTCTGGCGTCACCTTCTGTCGTCAGTGCCTGTTTTCGAGTTGTTCGGTGTCGTCGGTCCACTGCTTCCAAACTCGCATCCTTGTGGAACTATTCCGCTGCATACAGGCTGCTGTGCGCGATAGAATCACCTCCTTCTCGAAGGCCGATTATCTCCCTCATTTCAAACTCCGTAAGTTGCTTGAATTTATTCTTCCGTCGTGGGCATACTCAGGTCTCACTATGACTTGTTGCCACTAACAAATAATCTTAGACTTTTCAACGTCCCGCTACAGCGCTATTTACGCTCAGCATCAATTCAGAGGGCGCTGAGCGCGCCAGCGCGCGATGGCTCTGAAACTGTGGTACATAATATCTATAATTGACATTTGCGAATTTCATTTATTCTGATATGATTCCTTCATGGTATTGCATTTTCTACAAACAGCAGTTTATTTTGATTTTATTACCTTTTAGTGTTAGATATTGCTTATGATTTCAGTAAAATAAGAAATGTCAGAATCAATTACATTTTTGAGCTGCACCAAATCAATATTTCCTGCTTAATCAGTTGTGCAACCTGCTATAGAGGATGCCTGGGACGCTTTGGAAGGACCTTTATGAGATTCCTGTACTACAGGAACCATCAAGACCTGCAAACAGCATTGCTGAACAAAGTGGAACCAATAGCCACACACAAGAACTCATAAATTCACTTATTTCCAACATAAAATCCGTCAGAGCCTATCTATGGAACATACCCTATTAACTTACTTTTTCTTGGTGTTTTCATACCTGCATTTGGTAATTAATGTACTATAATGTGTGCATATATCATAGCTATTTTATTTTGGAATTTATCAACCCCTGCTTATGTACACCAGATTTCACTAAAATCTGTCCATTAATTCTAGAGGTAATCGACCAAATTGGAAAATTCTTTTAATTTTAGACACCAGAGTGTATATATATGTATGTATATGTGTGTGTGAGTGTGAGTGTATGTAATTATCTAATGAAGCTTGTGGAAGATAAGGGATATTTCGCGGGCATCTATTACAAATTAGAGGCCGCGGTAGCTAGTGGTGGGTCGTGGACTCGTGGCCGGTTTTCCGTTCAGTCACTTAGGTTCGATCCTTGGCCATAACGACCTGCCATTATGTGGGGCTGATGCACGTTAAAATCTGTTCCGGAGTAAAGGTCTTCCCGTTGGCGTGGTGTGGATGTTAGGAGGGTGCCAGCTCGGGTGTCATCCTCGTCACTTGACCGTGTGAACCAAAATTACGAAGTCCGTCGCCAGCCCTCGTATTGCTTCTAGTGCGACGTAATAAAAACTAAACAATACAAATTAATTCACAGCTTTTATTATACATAATAATACAAAGACGACAAATGGGGTGTTAGAGCTTTTTATTTTATTTTTCTTTATAAATGTTTAGTTATGTTTAAATTACAGTTGTAATTAAGACTTTCCAGTTTTTAAAATTTTAAGCATAATTTAAGATGTTTTATTTATCTTATTTTAAGTTGGCATTTATCTTATCAAATACAGGTGGATTAAAATTTAATTTTCAAATAAATTTTCAAATTAGTTAAATATTGCTTCCGATTAGATGGGATGCTGTTTAAAATAATAATTTGACATTTTCCGATATCACAGAATATTTCATTTTCTTATAAAACTATATGAACTTATATTGTGAGCAATTTATTTCTATCATAAAAGAATAGATGTTTCAATGCTTCGATTACCAATCCGTTTCATCAAAATCAAAATTTTATTTTGGCTAGAAATTTTGTGAGTTTAATCACAAGATGAAATAACTACTTTCAGAAAACCCAGATTATTTTTAAGATAAAATTTAAACATGTTTAAATATTCTTGCCTGTAGAATGGATAAGAATTGAAGATTGGTATTGTATAAGAGACATAAAAGTATAGATTATTTATTTGTTTTTCACTATACCAGTCGATTTGGAATCCTTTATACTATTAAAGTATTCATAATTACGAATAGCAATCCTTTGTTTATAAGAACATAGTTCCCAAAATGACTTAGAAATAACGAAAACATTTATTACCTAATTTTAATGGGTAGTATTTTTAATACAAGTACAAAGTTTCATAATTCTAAGTGAGTTATACAGCTATGTATTTCAATTATATTTAACAGAATGTAATGCTATTGTCCTTCAAAACTATAACTGATTTTCTGGACTTGCATTTTCCATAACGAAATTCATAAAATGGTATTTTGAAAGCTAACACTTTTGTGTATCTTAAGTTTTGAATTTATTTCTGTCTATTTTGCATAGTATGTTAGATAATTTAATTATGGAACAAAGGTTAGACAAAATTAGAGCAAATGATCTTCGTAAGATAATTTGGTTAGTGATCTCGGTAAATTCTTAGTATTAATAGAGCTTTACTTAACATATATTTTACAGAATGCCCAATCATTCAAAATACAGCTATAGTAAAAATATACAGTTATCATATTTTCTATCTTTGAAATATAAAATAGAACCTTGATCGAAAAAGGTTCTTTTTCAACATCAAGAATGACAGTGATAAATAAAAACCTATCTTTGTTTACTACCCATTTCGGATTCTTCCAACCCCCAACTGCAGGCAATTATGAATCTTTTGTAACTGCTGGAAAAAATAACGGTGGAAAATAGACTAAGGCAAAATGGACTTGGAAATCCTAAATTGCTATCAACCGCTATTTCTGGAGTTACGATGGTGGAAATAAATTTGGAATAATCTTCGCGTATGTACTCAGTTAGTGCTCCCTGCATTGAAATGTTTCTTGGTGATATAACTGCCAAATATATTTTTTTCGCTGTGCCTTTTCTCAGGAATTTTATGTATAAAGATATGAATGAAATACCATTGATGTTGTCTTTCAACGTTATTGTTCTCTGAAAAAAAAAATCAATGGAACCATAAATGTTGTTCCATGTCCTATTGTACCAAAAACTCAACCATCCGAAATTCTGACAAAATAATTGTATAGAATTTTGCTTTAACACACAATAGTTTAAGCAAAATTATGAAATTGTAGTTTAATTGAATAGATAGAAAAATTTAAAAAATTTTAAAAAATATAAATTATTAACTATTTACATAATTAACTTAATTCACTTGAGAATTCTAAAGAACTTTGAAAATGAAACTATTTGGAAAAATTTTGAACGTTTCGCATTTTATCATAAATTCAGGAGCTGCAGAATTTTTAAAATTCAAATATTAATAAGAAAAAGTCTTAAAAAATAAAATAAGACTTCTTTATTTAAAAATTTTTTCGTTAAAATATAACTCTTTGGTTATGAATTTGATGTCTTCTCTTAGATATTTAAGTCAATATGTGTCGAAAAAGATTAGAATTGAACTGTGAATTTTGTAATAATCAGAATTGAACTGTGAATTTAGTAATAATCAGAATTGAACTTTGAATTTAGTTATAATCACTATTACGCGGGATTTTGAAGATCTATGATTGCAGTGAAAATTCACCCTATATAACTATAGGCAATCCGTAACTATGGAAATCGATCTTAAAAGAGAAATGTTTTATACATTGTTATGAATTTGAACTTCACATCTCAATTTATGTTACGAAATCTTAAATTTTTTATTTAGTTATTTTTTCTGTATTAAACTATAGAAATTAGTTTTTATATATTTTTTTAGTTTCTATCTTGGCCTCTTTTACAACCAACTCATTTTTACATTACAGTGAATTAAATTACTGTGTATCTTTTTTTTTAGTTAATCTATTCATTCAGTGCTGAATTTTGTCATAGCATTAAATATGCGGAAGAGATCATTCTGTTCTTCTGTATCGGGAATTTCAGTCCGATTGCAAGAAAATTTTTTTAGTTCTTAAACTCGTGTTATCTGAATGCATTTAATACATTTAATTAATTCTAATTATATTGATCTTATCCAAAAAAAGACTTATAACTCTTAGGATTTAATTTATTAACATAAATATTTTTAATAATTCGTTATGCCGCACTTAGTAGCCTCACGAAGGATATTTTCACAGAACTTCGTAATTTTGAGTCAGGTTAAAAAGACGAATAAGTCAATAAAACTGACCCCTCTTTAACTAGATATATTTGTGGATTACTACATACATATATATATATATATATATATATATATACTGAAATTTTATGAAAAAATAATTTATAAAATATTTTAAAAATTCAAAAAAGCCAAAAAGAGATGTAGAAATATATCAAAAAATAAATGAACATATGGAACCTAGAAAGTCAAAAAGCAATTTCGGGCTGAGGACCGAATAAGTGGAGTTAAGCTAGTTTCATAGTATCAACCATCTCCCCTTGCGACTTGGTGGGCTGAATTGGGAAATCCAATATACTAAAGAGGTCAATAATAAAAAGGTGCAAAAAAGTTCAGTGATAAGAATAACAAAAATAGTTTTTTTTTTAAATGTAACAATGAATCAAAATATAAGAATTACTGATCAAAATTTATAAAAATGAAGATTCAAATATATCAGTAGAAAGATAGAATAATCTTCAAACGTACAAATGCTTCAAAATAGAAATCAAAAACTTGAAATATAAAAAAACAACACGTAATCACTGCATAAATTCAAAAAAGATTCAAGCTTTTGTTTGGCTTGGTTAGTAAAAAAGTGTAAAAGGATGCGTATTATTGGTTGATAATAAGTTATTTTATAAAGGAGTAGAATACTTCAGAGCATGTGCAAAAATTATAAAATGTGTAAAAGAGCATAAATAGATTATTCACGGCTACATCACTAACAAACCGACTTTTTGGACCTAATGTTGTGTCATGGATTTGAAAATGGATCATGATTTGCAAAGTTGTTTAATATATTTGTCATGTATATAAGTATTTAAGAAGTTTATGTTTATAATCATGATGTAAACAATTACTGAAGATTTTTCTTTAATATTATTAAACTTGTTTATTTCATATGTGGTGACTTTATTATTACGTAATAAGAAGTTTAATAATATATTCCAATAAATAGACATGTGAAAATTGCTATTCCAAAAAAAGGAATTTTAACTACACAGAATTCAAATCCCCGTCTTTTATCATATATATTACTAACTTGCCTATTATTAATAATTAGTAAATCTAGTTCCAGAAATTCTGCTGTATTAAAATTAAAATTAGTTATTTATCATTTGAGGTAGTCAGGGTAAAATGAAATATTAGGTTTAAATTATTTAATTTTGCCGAAAATAAGAAAGTTAGTTGCCGAAAGTTAGAGTCATTACCAATGTGTTGTAATTCATAAGAATTTAAGTAAATATTGGCCGGGCAATTACTAGCAGGACCTCCTTGGGGCAGACCAATAATTTGCAAAAAAAGATCCCTACCAAAAACTATAAAATTTCTCTTGTCAAACACTTGTAATTATCTTGTTTTTCAATATTTTTCATTTTTGTCTCTCTCTCTCTCTCTCTCTCTCTCTATATATATATATATATATATATATATATATATATATATTTGTTTAGGTGTTTGTTTTATGCTGGAAAACCATTTAAATAATTTTATTATGAATTCAAAACATTTTTGTCCAAAAAAAATTAATTATATCAATTTATTCGCATTAAAGGATATATCACAAATTATTACCATTAACGATGAATTTTGCTAAACCAATAATCAATACACAAAATTTCGTCATCACACAGAAAAATTACGAAAGATTGTTGATATTCGAGCCTTTAAATACCACTAACGGGATATTTCAATTCCTGTCTCGCACTCAGGCATCGATTCAGAAATTTGATATCGAACGGTTTGCCCTGCATATTGCCATATCGGGTAGAAAAGTTAATGGCACACTTGGCGACAACATGCTGAATTCATTCAAATAATAAAGTAGAGATTTTTTGGACGAACAGATGTGTGGTTAAGTTTTTAACTACCCAACGGATGTAATGAAATCTAACAAGAGGGTGTCCGCTTTGATTAAAATTTTATATGATCTAAGGAAGTACAAGTGAAAATGCTAAATATATAGAATTGAATATTTGAATAAATTTTGAGGGTCACAATTTCTACATTTTCCAAGATCATTTTGTAAAAACTTTTGAAGAAGGTTTTAATAACCGATGTTCTCCCTATTTATCGTATATGCATCAAGAAGCAAACTTGTAAGGAAAATGGCTAAAAAATCAAATTTTTGGCCTGAAAACACATTTTCATAATATCACATTGGAGTACATGACCCAAATAACGATAATTCAGGGGTAGAAATGACGAGTTTGAGGCATATTGTGTCAAAATCGACTAATTCTTACCAAAAAAACTCGGCTCGTTAAATATTGACTGACGTTTCATTTTAAAATTGTTTCATAACAAATTACTTTTATTGAAAAGTACTCTTGTCAGTCTCAGAGATTTCCAACTGTTATTTGACTTAAATACTGAATTATCTTTCATTTTAACCTGGCATTACTCGCGTAACAGAAACAAAACGAATTACTCGTGCAAAGTATGTCATACCTATGGATGTTTTTTTTTTTTTTTTTTTGGTTTTTTACCTCGGAATCTTCGCAAAAAAAGATAACATGTAAAAAATGAAATAATACATTTTAAATATACATTTAAAAATAACACTTACATTTAATATTCAGTTTTTCTGCAAGTACTTGCTTTGAGTTCCACATAAGCTTAAAAGTAAAAGAATACAAATGTATATAAAAATTTAAAAAAAAAAAAAAAAACAATACTTAGTCCGCAAATTTTCTGAAAATATTTGTCATGTAGTCCATGCACATTTTTTTCAAGCTTTCTACAAATAAATTTAGTTTTTCAGCCCTTCTGATTAGGGTATTCATCATATCTTTTATAGAGGCCGTTGCCATTTTCAGCAGGTGGAGCGATGTCTTCAGTGCTGGATCCTAATTTTTCTTTCACATTTCTTGGAAGTATTGACTATTAGCTCCTATTTTAAAATGTTTTTATGTATTTCGCTTGGTTTTTGTGTGTATTAGTGTTTCAGTGTGTCATCAAATTTTCGATCGTTAATTTAACCAACTTCCCATTAAGTTAGAGCTCTGGAACTTTGGGAATTGTTCTTACTCGCCTAAAAATGCAATATTTAGACATTTGTGACAAATTTAGACAAATATTTCAATATTGTTTTAAACAAACTTCGCCATCATATAAAAATGTTGTTTTTATCTCGAATTATTTCTTATACTCTTCTACAAGCACGAATCCAAAATATTTTAAAAATGAGCTTCTATTTTGATTTTGTGTAGGGGATTTCTTCATATATAAACAAAAGGATGCGAACCCTTATTACTGCAATATTCAACAACGCAAAAAATAGAACCATGGCCAACGAATGCATTTTATAGCTGTATAATATATTTTAGTTATCTCATCAAACATCAAATGCGCATTTAGTTAAATTATAAAATGTGACGAACTCAGGCTTTTTTCAGTTCTCCTGTAGATGTATCGATTGCATTATCATTATGCATTGTTGAGTAGAACTACGTTCCTATTTTTCTTGAGTGTATGTGACACAATTGTTGTATCTTCTTGAAATCAAACCAGAGGAATTAACGTTTCGGTTTCTTTGAAACCAAAAATGTTAGAAATATTTCTTTTTCTACTTTTTCAAACGGTCTCAACAATAGTTATTTTGTACTGCAAAAATTCCTGTGACAGTGGGTAAAATATATATTAGTTATCACTGTCAGAGTTATAAAGTGGTTCGATTAACCTTGCAACACTACTTGGACTATCATCTACTTCAAATGGCCCATTTGGCTGATTACCAGAGTCCATTTCTATATTCCAAGTATAGAATCGACGAGTGAACATTTTTTTATAGCATACTTTGATGGTTTGTTCGATATATATTACCGAAAGACACATCGCCCTCTAAATGATTCCAGTTTCTCATCTATAGTATCAGACTTTTCAACACATACGTGATGACATGTGTGTACGCTGCAAGTATATAACAATCCAATAAATGCTTTTATTTCAGATTCATTTGCTTCTTTAGCATCTCTTTCTCGTGAAAAACGATCTTTTATTGATCTAATAAAAATATTTGTGCATTTTACTACAGTTTGAATCAATTCAAGAGAGATTAGTAAATTCCACACTTTTAAAATCGAGTGACATCTTTAGAAATGCATATATTTCCAGGGAGTTTTGTTATACTGTTTTTTGAAGACACTCTCGTGTTTCGATGGAATATCTCATTTTTCTAAGCTGGTTATTTTTATATCCCTTCCTATGAAATAACTATTATCATTTTCTACATCGTCATCTTCTGAGTCAATTTCTGCAGCAAAATCATGATTACTGTTGTATTCCACGTCTTCTGCTTCTTCATTATCTCCATTAAATCTTTCTTCAAACAAAGATACAGTATCCAATAAGTGTCTTAAATGCTGTGTTTCTTCTTGATAATCTCGAAAATGCGCCATATCAAATAAGAAATTAGAAGCGTGTTTTTTTTTTTAAACTGTAACGGAAAATCTCGCAAAGGGTGTGTTGTACCCGGAGAGCTTATAAACAAATATGTATTTTTAGAATTCCCTCACTGGTTCTTCCCCTTCAAGATTATGATCTTAGAGTCATCTACAAGTAGATTTACCCATTTTCCAAAAAAAAAAGGAAGAAGAAACATTGAGAAAAGTGGGGAGATGGGTATGGGATACCCTGCACGAGTAATACTGGGATCGTTTGGTACAAAATTCTTTCTACGAATAATGCTTACTTCTATCTCAGAGATCTTTCACGAAGGAGCTTCAAATACAAATTTAACTTAAATGTTTTTATTATATTTCATTTTAAAATCGTTTGACTCGAATGTCTTACTTTTATCATAGAGTTCTCTGACAAAGAAGAACCGAAAGCTATTTCACTTAAATGAAAAATTATCCCTCTTTTTAAAATGGTGTGGTACAAATTTTTTTCTACGAACACTGTTAACTTAAATCGTAGAGATCTTTTACGAAGGAATTCCGAACGTCACTTGACTTAAAACTGAATTATATTCAATTTTAAAATAGCTTGGTACAAAAGTCTTTCTACGAACACTGCTTACATCTATCGTAGAGATATCTCGCGAATGATCTCCAAATACTATTTGACTTAAGTGCTGAATTATATCCCACTTGAAACCATTTAGTACCATTTCCTTTCTCTGCACACTACTTACTTCTATCAAAGGTATCTATGATAAAGACGTTCCAAATTATATTTAATTTATATATCAGTGATCTGTCATTTTAAGTTCTCGTTTTGTATTTCTTAGTTCTATTCGGTGAAATATTTATATTACATCCAATTTCTAAGATATCTCCATCTTTCTTAATAGTTCAAAAATACTATGTTCAGAATATTTTCAAAAAATATCACTGAGTTTCCTAAACACTGTTTAATTGAATGTTTTTGTTTCATTTATTCTCAACTATGATTTTGTTATTTGGATTAAAAAAATAGGTTCTAAATTTTTTTTTAAAAAAAATAGCATTTGTAGTGAATTTGAAAAATATATTTAAGACATCCAGAAAATAATAAATATTCATGAATGTGAGTGAACTAAATACAAATACACACAAATTATATTTGCATAAACAATTTAACTGTACCCTCATTGAGATGTATATAACATCCTACATTTTGGAAAGCATCCATGTTTTAATTTGTTTAAGAAGGTATTAACTAAGGACTAAATTAAAGAGAGAATTATAAAACTTTATCTAAAACATTATCGTTGAAAGCTGCATTAATAGTTAATCCTCTATTTATAATTATACCAGTCCGAAAACATTTTAGGAAAAATAAACAATATTAATTAAAATCCATGCCTCTTAAAATAAAAAAAAATATTAAAGTTGTTTTAAAGCCAATTAAAATATACTTTAAACTTTCATCAATAATGGTAAAACTACACGAAAGAAAAACTCTGCAAAGTATTAAAATCAGGAAGAGCTTATTTAAAGATGTTTTGTACCCTAATTATATCTCTTGAGTGCTGATGAGAAATAATTATTAGGACAAAAGTAAAAAAAAAAAGTTTTTAATCTTTATAAATTAGAAAATCAACCAAGAAAAGTTTTGTCTTGCATATTTTATCTTAACTGTAGTTTCATGAGCGTAGATTTACTTCAGAAAAGAAAGGTTTAATTAAATGCGACACGATTTCTTTTTTATTACATTTTTTTAAAAATTTCTTATTAAACCTTTTGTTATCATTGAAGAATGTCAGCCCTGGAAAGATTATGACGAAATTCAAATTCAAAATTAAGAGGTAACAGTTAAAATTTAAAAAAAAAAAATAGAATTTAAAATCATGAATAGAAATAAGAGCATTTTAGATAAAAAAAAAATCAAATAGTATAAATGGTTTTATAAATAATGTATAGTAATTCAATATATATATATATATATATGAGATATAATATAACATAGTATGTTTAATATTGATATAACATATATGTATATAATATACATATAATATATGATATACATATATATAAGAATATATCATATATTATGTTACAAGTATATAAATATATAAGAGACATAAATAATATACATATAATATAGAGATAATATATGCATATAATATACATAAATATATGTATATACAGCGTGCATATATAATATATTATATATTAATATACAATATATGTGTGTGTATTATATATATATGCACTCTAGTAATATGAAATTAATCTATATTTCAGATGTAAGACTACAATTGGTATCAAGAAAAATAAGATCCATCCATCCATCCATCTATCTATCTATACTCACACAAGTATATTGCCACGAATCCCGGGAGCACCAATAACGTCGAGGTAAGATATTCGTCTGTAGAAGAGAGTACGTGTTTTGAAATCCTATTGCTGACAACATATTAAAAACCCTTGATCAAGTTTTGAGTAATTGCTTTTTGTTTTTTTTAAAAACTTTTCCTGAATATTATTTACGTTTTCAGAGCAATGCTCTGGAATATGCTACTGTAATGTACAAAACCATATATTCTCAGCCAGGAAGCCAAGTGTTCTTAAGCCAAGTGTATCTGCTCTCAGTTGGTTAATAAAGCCACGTTATTTGGATATCAAATGTGCCTTCAATTCAATTAGCTTAAATATTTATGTGAAAGTTTATGTCCATATAAAATTGCATAACATATACTTCTTGTTCCCGGAAATCATAATTAAAGCTATTGTATTTAATAAAAGAGATTCAATTCGTAACAAAATTATTCTTTCTTTTGCATATTAAGCAATTTTGAATTTATTAAATAATTTGTTTTGTAATGTTACATTATTTACAAATTATATAGAATTTTCGAAATATTATTTAATTGAATATGTTTGACATTTTTTTGTTTTGTTTTAAATGCTCTCCATAGATCATTTTCATTTACACTTAGAATCACTTCTTGTACTGAATTTTATGATCCTTATTATGTTGATTTTCTCCTAATGTTATTCCAAATATATGCTTCCGAACACTTGAAGTTCATATACATACAAACTCGTGAAATATAAGATACGTTTAGATAGAAAATTGAGAACTATAATATTTTACTTTCTAGTATGTTTACATTTCCTGATATACTAGATTTGCTTAAGAGATTTGCCCACTAAACAATGAACGATTTCCTTTGTTTGAAATTCAGATACACAGAGAAACCTGAAGATAAATTAGGTTTTGATTAAAGCAATGGCATCAGATATTTCTAAGAGTGTTTAAGCAAACAAATTAGTTCAAAATAAATCTTGGGGTAGATCCCTAGTTCTAACGAGTCTCTAAGATTGTTTCTAAGTTCTTATTCTTGTCGAGTGGAATAATATATAATGCTTCTCGTCTAAGAAAATGTTTTCGAAAATTCAGTGGAAGAGCTTTTTATGAAAAATTTAATAATTTCTAAGTCGTAGCAAATATTCACAATCAATGAAAAGTTTTGCCTATGTGTAAACAGTTGAAGGAAGAGGATGATTTACTAGCATTGCATAAAATTTTCCATCCACAATTGAATGCTTATTCATTTTTCTTCAAAACATATGTGGCTAATACTTCCAAACACTGAATTAATCTTATCATAAATCTGCAAGAGCT
>BMAW01022077.1:0-42229 GCA_019974015.1 Nephila pilipes
TGCCCAGGCAGAGGCACGAGTCCAAGGAGGTTTTCTCGAAATGGAAGAGAGCTCACATCATCCAGTTATCCGCAACCAAGGCTCTCGACCTGAGGGAACAACGTTACGAAACTGTTGTCCGCGGAGAACGCAACACTTTTCCCGCACACTCTTCCCAAACCAGGGCCTTTTCCAATCACATTCAAGCGGTTTCCCACTAAGTACCTCTGCTTGAGGGGTATTGGGGCTCCGTGATGCCAGAACTAGGTACGCAGGAGATCGATATTGATACGCCGTAAGCCTTTTAATGTGTTAGTAAAGACAATACAAAATTTTTTTTTATTTAAATATATTAATAATTTATTTTTATTTTTGTGACACGAAAGTTAGCACAGACACAAACAAAAAAAACTAGGTTAGAATAAACTGTTTTCCGCTTGATGTAAAAAAATATCAAGCAGAAAATCCCCCCAAAACGAAACACATGACACAGAAAAAACAAAGGGGGGAGAAAAGGGGGAAACAGATCACTGAGGTACCTCGGGTCGTGATGCCCGTATTCATCTGAAGATGAGCCCCCTCAAGGGGAAAGGTTACCATTTTGGTGATCTATCACTGAAAAAATTTCCCTTTCGAAACAGATTCCTTCAAATTGTATCCAATCGCTATTATAACTTCATTTGTATACTTAAATTCGTAATATACATTGTTTTGTTGGTGAAAATGCAGTTTAGCCCCACCAAAAGCACACGTCCTGAAGAAGCTGACAGAAAAAGACCCCATCACTGTTTCGAAAACTGGAAGATTCGCAAGTTGTTTTGTAGGATTAGAGAAGGGATGTATATTGCTCGTAATAATAATATATATGACATCAAAATAAATGTCTTACAGCTTCAATATCGTTATTTAATAGCCATTCCTCGTACGATTGCTCGTACATTTAAATTAAATCATAGGTTTTGAATAATGGTATAAAAAATTCGTTGCAGTCAATTTTCAAAAAGGATTCAATTAAAATGCTTTCGAATCAAGGAAATAAATTTTATTTTCCTTTGATTCAAAATTTAAGTAATACTGTGAATAGTGTCGTAAAATGGAATGAAGTCGTAAAAGTTTTCATTTTTCCTATTTCATAACATTTATGTATCGTACTTATATACTTTGTCCGTGATGAAATAATTTAATTTCTGAAAGCATTTTATACATATCAACATTTCTATTAAAATGTTTTTTTCTTCTGTTTTATATTCATACCTAATTAATCGCCTTTGCATTTTCAAATACATTTATTTAAATAAAAATATCTTGAAAATATTTTTCCCTAAATTTGTAGGAATTAAATATGAACACATGCAGTTCTTCAGGATTCAAAATGTTTCACTGTATTTCTAAAATAAGATGAATAATATATTTTTGATACGAAGTTACTTTCTTAAAACACAGTTAGAGTGAGTGAGTGACTGTAGATTTTAATGGCTCAAGAGCCACAATAGGTCATGCAAAACACAATTAGAATGGTTTCGAATGAATAAAAGCGATTGAGAAAAATAAAAACTTAAAACATTTTGTTATTATGATGTGTGACATAGTCAATTTTTAAAAAACAAACGATTTAATCTCAATGTGATACTTTTTTAAGATATTATCTGTCCAACTTATAAAGGCAGACGATTTAATCTAATGTGATACTTTATTTAAGACATTACCTATTCTACTTTTAAAAGCAGACGGTTTAAACTTAAAGTAATACCTTTTTCAATATTCTTTATTAAGATTTTTTTTTTTAGTAACACCAGATCATAGTTTTGATTTTAGATAATTTACTGGCAAAGGATATGAAATTTAGTATTGAGTTTGGTTCCAAGAGGTAAAGACGAACGTTGAAAAGTTGGTGCTTGTGTAAAATTGTGTCTTGAATTTATGCTTGAAAATATGTGCGCAAATAAATGTGATGTCCTGAAAACAAGTCATTTTTTAATAGTCTTCAATACAGTACAGACTATTATTTGGAGGTTCCACCGAAAATAGTTGAAATTCAGATGTGCTTATTCGAATGGCGGTAGTGCTGGTCTCCACAAGAAGAATTGGAATGCTTACCTCAATCAAATAATGCTGGTCTTCTGAGTTTCTAAATTGAAAATGAAGATATTAGGAAATGCCTGAAGAAGTTGCTTATTAAAAATTACCTGTTGCTGAATTTGTTTTTTTTCTTTTTGCCCGAAGGATTATCTGGTAGTGAAAGTACTTTGATTTCAAGCGCCATTTTTTTTCTTCTGCGGACTGTTTTTTGTGCTGTTCTGACATCATATACTGCTTTGTTTATTCAAGAATTAGCGTCATCTTTTCCGAGTGGCTTTCTTTAAAGCTGTTTTGTTTCAGCGTTCATTTAACGAAATTATTCAATTTCACATACAAGTAAAAGTTCTCCAACATGGCTTTCTTAGCTAGAAGTAGGAAGCAGGATTTACAAGTGTTAGCTGAAGAATTGGTTTTGAAAGTAAAACCTGAATTTAAAATTTTTCATTTATGTAAACTGATTGTTGAAAATCCTGATTATAATGAGGAATTTACACTTCAGTTGCTTGGTGCCATTAAAGAAGAACGGGAAATGAAGGAAAAACTGGAAAAAGAAGAACTGGAAAAAGAAGAAAGGAAGGAAAAACTGGAAAAAAGAAGATAGGAAAGAAGAACGGGATCTAGAATAGAGAGCACGAGTTAGAGCCTTTGAGCTGAAAAAACTGGAACTGGAATTAAGAGCTGCAGGTATACCACCCAGATAATCCATGCAGTTATCTGATCAGCCTGTGGAAAACAAAATTCATGATGTCGTGCCACATTTTATTCCTAAAGAAAAATTTCCCGATTCCAAAATTGATGAAGAGATTTTACCACCATCTAGTGAAGATTTTGCAATCAAAGAATTAATCATAGTTAGTTTAAAGGAATTCCGTACAGAACCACTTGCAGTCCCACCAGAAATTGTCCATACAGAAAGCGTTGAATCTGAAAACAGGATTGAAAATATTGAACAAGTTCCAGGAAATCATATTCAGCTTGAACTGAATGAAGATTGTTTTGGTGAAATGAATGAAAATCCTGAACTGAACAATAAGGCAGATCCGAATGTCTCTTTTGCTAGATCTGAAATATCAAGTTCAGAGGAAGGAGATAATCAAGATAACACTTGTTATTCAAAAAGAAAAAAATGCTTTAAAAAATGCATTCTTCTAAGAAAATTTGCTCTAAATATTTCGTAAAGTTCCCTAAATCTGATGAAAGTGTAACTATCGATACTGACCAGGTACATGAGACTAGTAAATGGGAAGATAATGAATCAATTCTAAGAAAAAGAGAAATTCCTTTGAGAAAAAGTGTATCGTTTCTGATATTTTCAGAAAGGAGTTTTCAGGAACTGAGAAGCGATGTTCTGTTACTGAGAAAGAGTGCGATGCCAAAGAAATTGCTGTGAAGGAACTACAATGTTATTTGGATGGGCCAAATAAATTCATCACCATGATGGACCAAAATATTTTAGTTTGGCTTAAAAATAATGTAAATTTGAATCCACAACTTATGAAATGAGCAATGACTTTACAGTCTTATATGGAAGTTCCTGGCAGTGGCAAGAGTCATAAACATGCAGATACAATAAGTCTCACTCCATGGCCTGATTAGAGAAAATATATTTAAAATAATATACTTTCAGACTTTGAGTATTGATATTTTTTCTTTCACAATTTGGCTTATTGTTTGTATTGTTTTTGAAACTTTCTTCACCACAAATTGCATGTAATACATATTCATTGTACATTTTCAAAAGCTGCCTACCAGTGAAAAATTTGAGATTTCTAATGTTATATTTGTGTTAGTATTTTTTTCATTATAAATTATTGCTTTGTCTAATGTGATGTTTATAGATATTACTTTTATTATGTATTCTATTTTATGTTATAAGAACTTTTTGTATAGAATTTTATGAAAGGGTTTAAATTCGTAGCATCTGCTGCAGACTAACAGTGCCATTCAATACCTAGAGGAATTAAAAATATAAAAAATAGTATTTAGAATTATATTGTGATTTTCAGTTCATATTCTGTTTGATATTTACTGTATTTAAAAAAAAGTGCTTTTGAATTTTTGTTACGTCAATTATTTTGGGAGAAAGTTATATACCTGTATGTATTTATATAAGACATATTCTTCTTATTCTATATGTATGTTTATTATTCATTTTCTATGTAATGTGAGAAAATTAAGCTTAGCATATGAAATATTGTTATCAGAGAACTATTTTATATAAAACAAATTAAGTTGCTAAGCAAATCAAATTTCCTAAAATAGGAAGAAACAATAATTTAAATTTCAAGGAGCTTTAATTTTAAAAAAATTTTAAAGTTTATTTCGGAGTGGGAAGAGGTTGTGACATATTCAGTTTTTAAAAACAAACGATTTAATCTTAATGTGATACTTTCTTAAAATATTATCTATTCAACTTTTAAAGGCAAACGATTTAATCTTAATCGTTGGCAACACCAGATCATATTTTTATTTTTTAGAAAATTTACTGGAAACAGATAAAAAAATTGATTTGAGTTTGGTTTCCAAGAGGTAAAGACGAACGTTGAAAAATGGTGCTTGTGGAAATTGTGTACCTAATTTATATTTGAAAAGATGTGCGCAAATAAACGTGATGTCCTGAAAACAAGTCATTTTTATTAATAGTCTGCAATACAGTACAATGGCTTAAGAATTTGCACAAACACTTCGGAAAGTGCAGAGTCAAAAGAGAATAATGTGGAAAAATTAAAGAAAAATCTGCCAAAAATAATATGTATTTTTCTGTCTTTTTCCAAGGACTTGTAGAACGAGCCTCGTAACTTAATCTTTTTTTTTTCGATTTCTTGGTATGAATTTCCATTTTTATGGAGCTCAATTTCAGGATTTCTCAAAAGAAAACATTCATCTCTAGTCTTAGGTTTCTTTCTCAATTGCTACAAGAACAGATCAAATAAAATACCAGACTTCAAAAATTGTGCGAAGTTAATTATTTACGCTACTATCTAAATAGTTTTTTCAATCAAAAACATTATAAATGCATCGAAGGAAGCGTACAAATACTTCTTTTGCAAGAAATTCATTACCTTTATCGGTTAGAGTCTTATATATTGTGATAAGCAATTTTTGGTGTTTGATCTAAAGCATTCGATTAAGGTATTATATTAAAACTGTTTCTGTGGACATTTCTTTTTTTATTTTAGTAAAAAATTAAAGAAATATTAGAGTGTACAAATTATTATTTTTTCAAAGGTATATGATATATAAAGTTGTTGTTAAAATTTCATTGTTTCTTATCAATGATGTTACGAAAATTAATATGATTAAACAGTAAAAGTTTAAGGGGGGAAAACACTTTTTTCTATATACACAAACCTGAGATGAGACATTTTCAAGTCATTATATATGTTTCAAAATTACGTCAATTTTTTACCCTTATTATACGTATGCTTATTTTAGGGAAATAGTATAAATGTACTATAACTACGCACTATCTTATTCTATGCACTAAAATAAGACATTGAATTATGATTTCTTGTACATAACTAAAAATGTGTAAAGTGGAAGTATAGGTTACTGTGTCCAATTGCTTAGATAAAGTATTAAGTAAAGTTTTAAACGCAATAATGCTTAAAATGTATTAATATAATTAATGTAAATGTATTAAACGTGTAACGCTTCATTTGCCAAATCGATTAACTCCATAAAACTAGAAGTTGGGAAAATTTAAAATATTATATATTGTTTTATAAGATTCTTTTAAAATTACAAATTCAAAAATACGATGTAGACTGTATTACTGCAAACGGATCTTTTATCTAACGCCTTATATAGAAAGTATAAGATAGAATATACTTGGAGTAATTGTTATAATTACTACATTTTTTTTTCGTGAAAAAGGGAGTTAATTAATTTGGCAAGTGAAAGAACATTATTAATTCAAATTCAGTCATCGAATTATTTTTTATAGCGGAAAAACTTCATTATATAAATATGCGTTTTATTAAAGATTTTACAGCAAATGAATAATATTTATCTTTTTACTGTTTCATAATACTGTAGGTAGGCCGTGTAGGCGGGAAATGAGATTAATTGTTTTAAAACTGAGTCATCAAATTTATTGCCTGGAACATGGTGACCACGTCGATCAATCAACAATGAAACATGTCTTTGCAACAGCAGTTGCATTATAGCCCGACGCTTATCTGATAAATATCCTTAAAATATTTTTTGCAAACCGAAATATCATTTTTTCCGCTTCTTCGAAAATAATAAGGGAAAGAACGAGATCTCGGGGGTTTACTGCTATTCTTCGGGCGCCTTCTTTTTATTTATTTAACTTTAATACACCCTCTTAAAAGATATTTTACTCAAGTTGGGTTTCTGATGAAATGCTTCCATGGCAGCTTTCCTTTCGTCCGAAATGATTTTTTCATTGCACATCTGATGACATCGATATTGACAGATTTACAAGCGTTTTTTCAGGTATTAAATACCCACTTTTATTTCTGTATCTTAAACCTTTTACTCTTTTTTGCTTATGGACATTTCAGTACCATTTAGCAGGATTACCTCTTCTTTTTCATCCAATTGAATTATTATTTTTTTACAACGTTTTTATGTATTTCACTTGGTGTGTGTTTGTCATCAAATTTTCGATCGTTATTTAAACCAACTTCCCTTCAAACTAGAACTCTGAAACTTTGGGAATCACTCTTACTCGCCTAATAATGCAATATTTAGACATTTGCGACATATTTAAATAATTCAATTTCAATAATTATCAACAACCATTATTTTATATGAAGAATTTCTTTCAAAAAATTGCCACTTCAAAGTGGTGGCGAGGCAATCCTTTTAAATCAAAAAAGAAAAAAAAAATCAATGATTGATTGATGAAATTGATATTACAATTAAATTTTTTTTAATGTTTATCATGTGTTTGTTTTGAATTTAATGTATAATAATTAATAAACTTTGACCACCATATAAAAACGTTGGTTTTTATCTCGAATCCTTTCATTACTATCATCAGATGACGAATCCGAATAAATACAACATCTTTTTCTTGAGACGAGCTTTCAGCAATAATTTGTATTATAGAGCCAGGCGATTCATTACTTACCTCATACAAATAATTCTTATTAACACCTTCCATATTAATATTATAACGGTTTAGTTTTGTTTTTTTTTTTCTTAAAGAAAGTTTTATTTGCAATAAAATTGAAATGTATAAGTATTTGCTATTGTGGTAGTTCTAATATAAGTTAATTATACTTTATTTTTCTCGTTCTTAGTTCACGTGAGCGATAACAGCTCTCGTCTAACGGAAACAACAACTAGTACTAAATTAGATGGCAAACTCGCTAGTCCTTGTTTGTCGCTTCTGCTAGTATTTATGAAAAGTTTAAATGATTTTCTAATTGTTCTTTCAAAGTTAAATAGGCTGTTATGATTAAGTTATTAGGTTTGGAGGGAGGTAAACGGCAGGACTGTTTACAGCAATTATTGCAACCATTCCCGCTTCCTCTTCGGGGTGGAGGGAAGTGCTATTTTGTTCGTTTGTTGAGATCAATGTCAATGAAGATTTGATGTTATCGTTGGGTGGTATTATGAAGGTTTAAGTGGCTGAGGCCATTTGGTGGTTTTGTATGCAAAGTTTTGCTGATTATTTATATCCGTGAATAGGGTTTGACCTTTGATCAGGGGATTTGCATAAGTTTTAACGGATATGAATATTCTCGAAAGATTGGTGACAAAATTATCTATGAGTTCAATTTACATGTCATTGTGTATTACGGAATTTTTGACGTATCATTTAGCGTTTGTCGTGATTCTAAGTATTTTGTTTTGTAATGTTTGTATGTGTTTCAGTTTCTGGGATGCAGCCCCCCAAACAGGGGAGGCGTAAGTAATAACAGGGCGTAAAATCTGCTTATAGAATAGGACTTCATTTTTGAGTGAAAGAGGCGAATTTCTACGAATAAGAGAAATTCAGAGGTGGATCTTATTCTAGAATTTATCTCTTATGTGTTTGGAATAAGTCAGTTTTTGATCGATGAGCAGACCCAGATATTTAACCGCCAATACCCAGCTGAATTTCTCGTCGAAGAGGTGTAGGTGGATTGTGGGGTTTTGTCTTCCTTTGTAGAAGAGTATTGCTCGTGATTTCTCAACATTTATGGCCATTCTCCAGTGTGTAAGTCCTTTCTCAAGGGTGTGTAGATAGTGTAGCATTGTTTTTAGTGTGAGTTTGAAGTTGTAGCCCTGGATTAACAAAGCGAAATCGTCCGCAAAAAGGCAAGTGCTAACACTGGTGTGGTGTGTTCAGTCGTCCATGTACAAATTGAACAAATGGGAAGAGACTACCCCGCCTTAGGGCGTGCCCGCATGGGTTCGGCCCAAGGAGGAGTGAGATTTGTTTATTCTGACACTAAACGTTCTATTTTTTTAAAAAAATAATGAATTACTTTGATAATGTAGTTTGGAAAATTAAGTTTTATTAATTTGTAAATAAGTTCGTCATGCTACATTTTATCAAAGGATCTTCTTACATCTAAGGTGATCCCAGTGGTTTGACGTTTTAGGACAAACACTTCGTAATAATGTTGGTGACTCTGATGAGTTGGTATATAGTGGCGTGTCCCTCCCTGAAACCGCATTGCTGCGGGGGGATACAGTGATTGAAATGTGATTTTTAATTCTATTAAATCTAATTCTTTCGAATACCTTAGCAGTGTTAAAGAGCAGACTAATTGGTCTGTAACTCTGCGGGAATTTATGGTTTTGATTTGGTTTGGGGAGAATTATCACATTTGCCGTGATTTCCAGCAAGTGGGAAAGTGATTATAAATCAGACATTTATTGAAAATTTTTGCTAAGTGAGTTACTGCGTTAAAGGGGAGAAATTTAAGTGCAAAGTAAGGAATAGATTCTGGTCCAGAAGCTTTTTATTTTGTGGTTTCTTAATTATGCTTATGATTTTCTTTGGGGTGTTTACAGGTGGGGAGAGTCTAGCTTTTGATAGTAGAAAAACTTTTTTACAGTTTTTCAAATAATTGAATTGTGGCATCTGATTGATTTGAGTTTTACTGATTTGATTGAATTAAGTTTTACTGATTTGATTGAATTGAGTTTTACTGATTTAATTGAATTGAGTTTTACTGATTTTATTGAATTGAGTTTTACTGATTCGATATTGATATATTTTTAGCAAAAGCTTTATCGAGAACTGAATTTATTGAGTTTTTAGTAGCAAAATGAGTAGTAGCAATGGGTGCAATTATTTCTGTGCAATTGTTTATATTTCAGTCATAAAGAATTTTTCCATTTTTGTTGATAGGTCCCATGTTTCAACAAGAGTGTTAAAGTCTCAAAAGAGAATGACTTTGTTGTTTTTTAAGAAAAAGGTGTCTAGCTCCAAGGCATTAATGATGCCATATGGAGGTCTGTAGATACTCGTTATGGTAATAGTATAATTGTCACTTTAACACAAATTGATGCTCGAATTTTCAAATGTTTTGCAATTTATGTCTATTGGGTAATGTTTGATGAGTAATAACATAGTTTGGAGTAATGTTTTGGGTAATGACAAAGATGGTGGTGCCCGCTCCCCATTGCGTTAGTCTATCGTTCCTATGGCATGTATAATTTAATGCTGTCAGAAGGTCTGAAGCGAGTTTCTTGGATCTCGATAATATCGGGATCATGCTCTGCAACCATGTTTTTAAGTTCGTCGAGTCTTTCCTTAACTCCGTTAGCGTTTCAGACTTCTTTGGCTGTTGTTTACTTTACCCATTATTGTTTACTAGCATTTGGTTTTGAAGCATTTTGAACATATTGCCCATATGTTCCATCATTCGGGACATCTGGAGCAAAATGGTAGATTGATTTGAGGGATTTGGATTCCCTGTGTCTGAGTTTTTGGTAGTATTATTTTGGTTTACTTGAATTTTTCTTTTCCTTTCCTTCTAAATGTTCTTGATAGGTTTGCGCGTACAATTTTATGGGTTTTTTGGGAAAACGGAGTAATTAGCAGGGTGAGGGTCTAGACAATGAGCACATTTCGGAGGAGCTTTTAATGATTTTTTTGAACTCGTTGGTTTGATGTTTTTCCCACATTTCAGGCATTTCGGCTCTCTGTTACAGAACCTGCTGAGTTGGTAAAAATGCTGGCATCTGTAACATTGCGGTGGCATGGTATTTTTTTTTTAGTGCTTCAATGTTTACCTTGAAATAGACGATACTTTCAGTGTTATATTTTTCCTGATTGAGGCGATTTTTATTAAAAACAACTAAAAAGAGGGGCATATCCGCGTTTGTGCGTCTGTTTTTTTAGTACACTTATGTGTTCTGTGTTTGATCCCTGGCTTGATTTCTTCAAGCATCTGCTGATAGTCTATTGTGATCCTCAGATTATTTTATTTTGCTTCTGGTCCTGATCTCAAAAGTGGTAAGTTTTGATAGATAAAATTTTCGTTGGTGTATCTATTATCTGAAAGCATAAATTTTCCATCAAGGCACAATTCTTTCGAGAACCTATAATTTCGTCCAAGGGCTGGCATGTTTGGGGTTTCATCAAAAGTGTGAGGAATTCTTTTTCTTTATTTTGAGATGATGAAAGTAATTTTTCTCCATGTTTTCATTATTTACATCAGTTCTATTTTTTAAGTAGTTTGTATTTGTTTCAATCATTCCTTTCGAACTGAGAGGTTTTATCGTCCCTATAATGCTTTGAATTTATTAGTCAATTCAAGGAGTGTTGGTTAATTACAAAAGTATTTATTTTCCATTTCACCCCCTTTTTGCAGATGGTTGGCATTCTTTTATTTTATTTATTTTGTGGAGTGTTATTATGGGTTTCAGCTGGTGACATTTTCTTTCTATGCACAGTGTTTCTTTCTACTTTTGTAAATCACATCTTTATGGTTTAGTGTGTGAAGTTCTCGATAATATTTTCAATTAAATGTTTGAAGCATTTGATGGCAGGTCCTCAGATCATGCTTATTTGTTCAATAATCTATATTAGTTATAATCACTCTTAGATATTACATTTTCAAGTTTTCGCTTAGGTTTAACATTCATCATGGGAGGTTATGTTAGCTAGGAGTGTATTTTGCTTCACAGACATTGTTGTCTAATGCAGAGACAAAATGCGTCTAACCTCTTTATCAGAGGAGTTATTTCATCTGTGTATAAAAGTAGGGGCCGAAATACTATTAGCAATGACTCAAAACAGAAGAGGCTGAAAATGTATATAAACATCAAAACATGTGATCAACATAGCAAAAACACAAATAAATCAGAGTTGAAAACTACAAGAATGTACAAACTTAACAGGAATTGAGTGTAAAGTGTGTTAAATTTACAAATAAACATTTGTATCGTGTGATTATTACAAAACAATTACCAGCGATCTTACCATCCCTACTGGTCGTAATCAAGGCACCTTTACTTGCATAGAGATTTTCCATTGAATTGTGGCTGGAAGTGGGAAAAATATGACTAAAAACCTATAATAGAGAACTGGAAGACGTAACATCGTTCTTGAAAATTTCAAAAACTGCACAAAATGATCAACATATTCAACAGATTTAAAAATATTAAGAACTATAATTCATTTAATAAGACATCAATTGAAATTCCGATTCTTAAGACGAGGAATAATTCCATTGTTAGAACGTTAGCATTAGCTGTGCAATTCCATTGTTAGAGGTTGATTCATTAGAATGGGATAGGAATTCCACTTTAGACAGGAATTGGGGGAGCATATCTAATTATCTCAACTGGAGTTTGAAAATTTTTAAAAATACAGAATTAGAGGAATAATAAAACCACAAGCTACAGGCATTTTGATCTCTGAGTTTCTATAGCCTAATATTTTTACAGCATTTTATTTGTCATAAAGAACAAATCGATAACCAAAGCTATTGAATAAAATACAGTAATAAAATTGATTTGTAAACAAATATTACAGATTTTCCAGTTGTTTTGACATATAATTTGTGTTTTATTACTCGTAATAATAAATAAACAATACAAAACTTTGCAAAAATTCAAAATTATCTCAAAATTTAAAGAACCCAATCATGATATGGCAACAATGGAATCAGATTAGTACGTGAAGGAATCTAGCCAGAAATAAGACCAGATATTTAGAATATGTAAATTAGAGACTGAAATAATTGAATGGCTAAAATGACTCAAAAGAAAAGGCTGAAAAATGTCTATAAACAGTCATGTGATCAACATAACAAAATAATAATAATAATTTCTATAAATAAATCGAGTTTATAAAAAGTACAACAAATGTATACAAATATATCAGGAATAGAATAAGCGTGTTAGGGTTTACAAATAAATACTTCTGTGCGTTTTATCCATTACACAAATTTTAGCAGATCTTAAAATCTCTACTTGTCGTGATAGTTTTACTTGCATAGAGTTTTAGTGGTGTCATGAGTGGATAAGATATCAATAAATGAAATTAACTTCAAGAGAAATACAGGAACATCTTCACATTTTCTACGAATAATTTCAAAAAGTGACAGAAATTAATCAATTAATTCTATAGATTTAAAAAGGGATGTTAAAAACAATAGTCAGTTAATAAACGTCGATATTTGTGACATTGTTAAAAAGGAAAGTAATTCCATTGTTTGAACAGTTGGTATTCCATTGTTAGAAGGAGTTAGCAATTCTGTTAAACACAGGTTGGAATTTAATTGTTAAACAAAATTTGAAATTTTAACGTACAGAACAAACTAATAGAGAACCACCCTCCACTAATATACCCCTCTACTTTTCAACAGACTGATTATTCTTCCTTATTTTTATCTTCATAAAGAAAAATAATAATAAAGTTTTAATAAATTAGCAGTAATAAAAATTTGAAGATTGTGCAGACCTTTACATTTTACTGTTTTTGATACATAATTTAGTTTTCATACTTAAGTAATAAATAAACAATACATTACAATACAAACAGAATAATCTCAAAATTTAAAGATAATCTTATGAGCTGAGTGCAAGAAGAGGAATCTGAACAGTATCATATGAATCTAGCTCAGAGCTAGAAAATAATTTCAATAGGAATAATTATATGAATTGGGACCGAAAATGTATCCATGATGGCTAGGCAATGACCAAAACGAAGAGGCTGAAAATGTATAAACGTCAAAGTCATGTGATCAACAAAGAAAAACACGCAAATAATTTATTAATCAAAGTTGAAAACCATAAGGAATGTGTACAACACATAACGGAATAGTTGTAAAGTGTATGATGGCTACAAATAAACATTTTAAGTTTATTACTTTACAAACAATAAGCTAGCAATCTGAAATATAGGTCATATGCTATCTTCTATCAATGTAATCAAGCCTTCCTTTGCATAAGTTCTTTCATTGAAATTGGCTGGAAGTGGAAAAATTATGACAAAACCTAAATAATAAGGGAACCATGCTAAGATCGATCATCCCATCTTTCGCAAAAAGTTTTCGCAAAAATGCACAGAAAATGAAAAAATGTCAGACGATATTTAAGAAAAATATTAAAACTATAATTCATTAATAAACATCATGATTAGAAAGCGGAGTTCCACTTTGATCATGCATGAGAAGTGCATCACACTGTTGAAAGGTTAGCAATTCCACTGTTAGACAGGAATTGAGGTATTTAATATTTAAACTGAGTTTGAAATTTTAAAATCAGAAAAAACAATTAATGAACCACAATGAGAGACTGTTGATCATCTGTTTCAATTAGGTATTATTTTACACATTTTATTTGCATAAAGAAAATCAGCACAGAGTTAGAATAAAAATAACAGCTATTAAAAATGGTTTGAAAGATATTGAAACTCTTTTCATGTTGTATTTTGATATTATAACGTGTTTTTAATATTAATGTAAATAAACAATAGCATGTAAACAGTTCGAAATACAAAAGTGTTTACATGACTAATACTGCATATTACACTTCTTTGATATCATTTGATACCTTCGTCCTTATTATATATTCATATTGATATATTTCTCCTAATCAATTAATTGCAGGTATGCAATCGACTAGTATGATATTCGGAATCTAGCCCAGGGCCTGAAAATAGGTATCAGATAGTTAGAAGTAGTAAAAGAATTAGGCGAGTAAAATACCACCAGTGGCTATATGTGCGAAAAGATGAAGATAAAATGTATAGAACGTCAAGTCATGTGATCAACATAGCAAAAGAAATAATTTATACAAATATACGTATTGAAAAAGCCTAGAGAAGTATAGAAACCTAAGAATTAGTATTTGTGAATGGAGTTACAAATATCACTTCTATTGTGTTTATCCATTAAAACAATTGTCAATGAATTATCATTCTACATGTCACGTAATCAAGCTTTGCTTGCACAGGGGTTTTCCATTGAAATAGTTCCTGGAAGTGGAAAAGAAGATGTGTACCGAGTTCAGGGTTCAGTTGAGTCTGAGAGTCAAACAATCTCTTGAAACCGCGATTTTATTCGGTTTCCAATTTCGCAGGCGTAGGAATTCACTTGTAGATATCTAAATTCACCACAGCTCTATTCAGCTAATTTACAGGAAACAGCTACCAAATGTACGAAGGCTTAAAATATCCAGACAGATAACAGTTGCTATGCTCTGACTAGCAGTCAGACCGTCTTTACTATTGCCTGTTTTCGCACGCAAAGTTGGATTATCTTCGAGCTCTAGGGCCTCGCACCGGCCTTCGAGCTCTATCGATTCTGAGGAGAAAATGACTGTTTTAGCTATAGCTCTTTGTAAGGTAAGAAATTACAAGCGTATGCTGTGGATGTAATGACTTAGCTTGATTGCATTATTGACTCAGCTGGAGTATTTAACCTTTGCTTGCGTGAAATCAATTTTCCAAGGTTCTAGGTATCTCAGTTATTATCCGTGAGCTTGATGATGTGAACTTTCCAGAAACATCTATTTTCTCCAAACCACGCTAATGATTAGTCAATAAACCCGCGCAAGGTCGCAAAGTCGAAAATCCTGAAATGCAGGTTTTTCCTTACATTGAATGGCAATTTTCGCGTCTTCAACTCTGTATGTATATTTCCGATCTGTTCAAGAGATATTTTAAGACAAATGCAAATGTTTACTAATTTGTAACAATATTAATAAATAAATACCATAAAGGTTCATATGGAACATTTTCATCTCCCCAATAATTTTAAAATGAGCTGAATTATTAATTATAATTCGACAACTTTATATAAAAAGGAGATTAAAAATAATAATTATTAATAAACATCCAGTGAAATTTAATTGTGAAGAGAAATTCGATATAGAATCATGTTAGACCGATTGGCATTCTCATTGTTAGAATGGGTTAGCAATCTCCTATGTAGACACGATTTAGATTTAATTGTTAAACGCGAGGTTGAAGATTTAAAATAAAGAAACAAAACAATGAAATGGACCTCATTCAAAAATATATCCTCCCTTGTTGTTTCAATATCATACTATTTATTACAACATTTTATATTCCATAAAAGAAAAATAATAATAAAGTTTTTAATAAAAAAAACGAATAAAATTAGTTTGGGAAAGAATGTATGCCTTTTCATGTTGCTTTTGATATAATTTGCGTTTTTAACACTGAAAATTAAAATAAAGAATACATTACAGTCCAAACAAAGTGAAATAATCTAAAAGGTATAAAATATTCATGATATGCATAAAAGTAATTTTAATCTAAACAATATGAAATGGAATCTAGAACAGACACCAGAAAATAGTATCAAATATTATGAACAGTATAAATATAGAGGCGGAAAATGAGTATCGAATGACTGGCAATGACTCAAAAGCCCAGCAAAATGTATATACTTTTGTTAGGTCGTGATCAACAAGAAAAAGGAATGGTTATACAAAAATGTAGTTGCAAAACTGAAATGAATACAAACATAACTCAGATTGTGTAAGTGTAATAGAGGTTTACAAATAAATACTTCTGTGTTTTTGTCCGTTACAAAACAATTTACCATTGAACATATCTCTACTTATTGTAATGAAGATTTTAATTGCCTAGTTTTTCCATTAAAATGACGCTGGAAGTGGAAATAAGATATAAATCAATAATTATCTTGAAAAAATGGGGAATTCGAAATATCATCATCTTTTTCCCAGATGAATTTCAAAAAAGTGACTGGAAATTATTTAAATAATTCGACAGATTTTAAAAAAAGGGAAATTAAAAAACAATAATTCATTAAATAAACATCCCATGAAATGCCTTTGTTAAAGACGGGATAGTAATTCCATGGTTAGTTTGGGGATTCAATTGATAGAATGGATTATGAATTCCCTTGTTAGACACGAAATTTGAATTTAATTGTTAAATACGAGTTTGAAATTTTAAAATACAGAAACAAAAAGGATGAATAGAACCACAATGTATAAATATTTATTCATCTGTATTTCAATTAGCCCAATTATTCTTTACAATATTTTTATTTGTAAGAAGAAAAATTACTAATAAAGGTTTAGAATAAAAATAACAGTATTAAAAATAGTTTTCAAAGAAATGTTAAAGACCTTTGTCTTGTTCTTGATATATAATTTGCGTTTTGGATACTGTGATGCAAATAAACAATACATTACAGTCAGAAACAAGTTACGAAATAATCTCAAAATTTAAAGAATATTCATATCATATGGCAAATCAGTACGGTATCTGAACAGTATGATATGGAATCTAATGAAGACCTGAAATTAGTAACCTAATATGGTTAGAATGGTATAAAATAGGGGCTAAAAGGAAGTATCAGATGGGTAGCAACGACTCAAAAAAGAAGAGGCTGTAAAATGTATACACTACAAAAATGTAGATCAACAAAAATAGTTTATACAAAAATATATTTGTTGCCAAAACTACAAGAGGAAATGTGTACAAACATAACTGGATTTAATTGTAATAGAAGTTTGCAAATAAAACACTTCTGTGCGTGTTTATCCGTTAAAAACAATTGCCATTGAACTTACTTATCTCTACTTATCATGAGAGTCTTTACTCATGGATTTTCCCCCATTGAAATGTCGCTAAAGTGGAAAAATCATAAATAATTACGTTAAAAGGGAATATAAGAGTATCGTCATCTTTCCAAAAGAAGAAGTTAAAAATGGCAGAAAATAATAAGAATAATTAGATTTTTAAAAGGATATTAGAAACAAACAACAATCATCATCACTGCACCGCTTTTCTATATAACAAAGAGTTGGAAGTAATTAAATATCTGCATCGCACCTATCTAATTCTTCAAGGAACAATAATTCAAAAATAAAATGGACACAGATTATTCCATTTGTTATCGCCAGCAGATGCCCCGTTTCAAAATTTAAGACATTTTCTTGTTTTGAATAAAATACTTGACAATTTGTACAACTTCACACAAATTTTTAGTAGGGATCAAAATCTTACAACTCTATTTTGAACTTGCATAAACAATATTTAACTAATAGAGTCTAGAAATTATGAAAAATTGGTGGAAAGACAAAAATTCGTTGACAGAAGGAGGAAGAATAGAGGATAGCTAGGGTATAACAGGAATTGAATAGCTGTCCCACGTGTCCGCGACATGACCATAGCTATGAAGTAGCTCCTGTAATTATGATATAATAGTAGAATTTAATGGCATAAAGAGAAGCAGATGGCATATTCTAGGCAAACAAGGTAAAGCTGTGATCAGACGAAAATTTGTAAAAAGTGAAAATTAATTAGCAAGAAGGTTAAGTTTTAATTTTAGTTTAGTTATATTAACTGTTACCTTTTCAGAAACCACGAGGGCTATTGGCGACGGACCTCGTGATTCTGAACTCAGGGTCAAAGTGACAAGGGACGATGCATGAATTGGCGCCCTCTATCCTAAACCTACGCCACGCAAACGTGAAGGAGGTTGAAAATAGAAGGATCGTTTCAGGATCGGAACATCATCACCCGTGATTTACCAGGACAACAGTCAGACTTAATATAGGAGAAAGGAAGGCTAAAGGGTCTTCAGGATCTGGTGGCTATCGCACTTTGTGAAAACAGGCGGTCTCACCATCCTGGAGGATGACTTCCCTGGTGGAGTGAATGTAAAGTTTATTAATGAAAGAATAGCCAGACATGGCTATGCTGGCATAGAAACAAAAATTAAACAGTCTAGACATTGAGTTGGAAAAATTAAAAATGGTTGACAAGAAGGAGGGTCGAAAATGAGGAAGAATCCTTCTAAATTGTCAGGTGCGTCATCCGTGTTTACCAAAGACAGACTATTCCATTCATTATGATCCCAGTGGGCGGTGTTAACCGTTTTACGTCCCCAGTTACCGTTCAGTTTGAGAGTGGCCTGTTACGATTATCAAAATGAGGAGGACTCGAAGTGGGACTATGCTGTCGTTCCAGGTCACCACACAGATGCTTGTATATTGATCCAGATTCAGTTATTATGCGTATGGGGCATAAACTATCCACTCGATACAGAACTCACGAATGAGTTTATCTCATGTATGAGTGATGAAAGATGGGTTCTGGGGTGAAGAGAAACCAGGATGCGGATCGTGCTGCTCAAACAAAGCTATAACTGATCTGAACGTTAGTGAGAGAATTGATAATTATTTTTAATCAGACGAGGAAGTCAGATGTGACCATTCATAAAACAAGGTGGTGAGATTAATAAAGATGTGATCTGGATAAAACAGAACAAAGAAAATTCGATGAAAGACAGGAAGGAGGGCTGAGAATGGGGTTTGAGTGAAACTCAAGGATATCAATCCCAGAATTGCGTCGCCGATGATTTCAAGTCAGGGTTATCAAAGAACCCATGGGAGAAAGAGATCCGCTAAGATTATCAAAGATTGGGGCAATGTCCGTTCCTGCACCAAAGAGTCCAAGGCCCCTGGGTAATCCCTGGATATAGTTTTCCAGAAGTACGGGCGTCTATTCAAGTTCCGAGGAACACTGGGTACCTATTTTAGTCATCTTATGACGCCAGAGTGGCTGCAGTGGGACTATTCAATCTCATCCGGAGCACCACACCTTGGTCAGCTTAAATTCAGGTCGAGTTTGTTAAAATCAACAGCAATCTCAGCTATCGTGTTTCTTTTAACTTTATTTTCGAGAACCATTTGTACTCCTTAGAGCATCAGAATACCAGCGGACATTTTCTAAACTTTCCGATCTCTTTCTCTGCCACTATTCTTTCTCCGACCTCCATTTAGCACCCAAACCTTTTCTTTAATCTTTTAAGATCCCTGCTATTTATTCGTTAAAATTCCAAAAAGGGATGCTAACTTAAATATGTCAAAGGTTCTTTCCTGAAATGATTCTCAAACCATGTAACGTCACATAACATTCAAAGATTTGTGCAGAAAGGTAATACTTAAGGTAATAAGAACATCTTTTTATTCATTCTAAATTAATGTATGATACCACCGTAATTATAAAATTTCATGACATAAGTATCTGAATCGGACAAAATAAATGTACATTATCGTGTAGACAAATTTATTTAAAACCCATAATATTTAAAATTTCATACAAAGTAATTGAAAACAATTTCGCCAATATGGTATGTGCATGGTGCTAAAATGCTGTAATCAGATAGTGGAATTCAACAAATATTTCTGAGCTTAACTGTTTTACAATGAGAACATTAGACCTTTTAAAGAGGTAATTAAATGATAAGAAACAAATTGTAGATTAAAATATTGAGGTTACTGAAAGTCGTGTGATAACTATATATTTTCATGACTACAAAATTTTAAATCGCAAATAACATAACACCTTCATGGTATATTTTCATTATACGTCAACCGACTTCAAGGAAAAAGTCCATAATTATGATGATTAAAGTGTGTAATTCCAATGTGAGCGTATTGTAGTAGTAAATCTTGATGAGTACAAGTAAGGAAGCAAATTGCTCTTAGTATTTCATATTGATTAAAAACTTCTCATTTATCTCCCTGTTGGCAGAGTTGTTTGAATACATTCACAGATCTATTGTTCCGGCTCTGGTCATCCAGTAAGCAGCTACATAGACCTTATCAAAATTACTAGGGCGCCATTGGGAATAAACCCGTCTCCAAAACAAATTCCAAATAAATGGTGGTGATTCGCATTTTGTTAATCGAAAATGTGGAGAAAAGCATCCTCGAAGAAGCGGTCTTTCGCCCACGTCTCAAGGTGATCTTTTGGGACACTATCATATTCTAATCGGAAGTTTGGCGCATAAATCGGTCCAGCTGCTTCATTTTCAGCAGTTTTTACTTATTTCTGCTCTCAGTCTTCTACACTTCGAATTTGGAAAAAACCATCATTGTCGATTGTTATTGTCCTCCATTGATGGAAAGGTTCACTATTATGCAATAATACATAAGACTTTACAACTTTGGAAAGAGCATGATCTAAACATATTTTTAGCTCCGTTATTTCATTCCATTTGTATAGTATTAGGTGTTTAAAAGGTTTTTTGAAACAATTACAGTCCTCCTCGCTTGCAATTTGAAATTTGATTGCGTTGCGCATTCTTGTGATATATGCCATTTCATTTGGACTAGAATTGATTTTTCTTAAAGTAAGCTGTCGAGCTATCTGTAAATAAAATGGAAAAAAGTATACTTAGTATTTCGGCTAAGAGCTTTCAAAAAGTATAAATATATTCTTAAAGATAACGTACGATAGGATCTCGCTAAATCGATCTCGGATAAACTGCTTCTCCGTTTATTTCCACCTTACTCTTACGGTTATTTTTTACATAAGCGATCGTCACTCCGTTCATGCCGAAAACTTTTCACTAGCAATGTGTCAGTCGGCCGTTGAATGGTAACAAGCGTATGTGTTACTTTTGTATCGAGAGGTTCTACTTACTTTTTACACCATCATAAAGTGTAAACAACTACTGAATTCACAAACCCTCTTAAAGAGACGTCATAAAAAGAACAACACAGTCTATTAATTATCTTCACAGTGTATGAAAAGTCTGATAGGTGATTCTCTTTTTTCCGACTGAATCCTAGATTAAAATTAAATAACGTGTTTGTTTACCATCTCACTCGCTTAGAAAGAAAGGCTTCATAAATTACGGTTTGGTTTTGGTTACATTAACGTCGCACTAGCAGCAGAACGAGGGCTATTGGTGTCGAAACTCGTAATTTGGAACATCGGTCATATGACGAGGTAGATACCTAAGCTGGCACCTCCTCTCATAACTTTTATACCCAGCCAGCGATAGAACTTTGGGCCCCGAAATTTTAATGTGCATCATCCACGACTGCACTGCATGTCTTTAGGCGGCCAAGGATCGAACCGCGACTGCACGAAAACCGCCGGTCACAGGTCGGAATTCATGACCCCTACGCTACCGCTTCAATAAGAATGATATAGGATAAAATTTCCAAAACTTTTATGTTAAATGGTTTACATGAAATAATATTTCCAAACAATGAATATTTCGAAATTAATCTGAAATACATAAATTATTTTGAACTTTGGTCAAATAACAAGGACGACCTTTTACTCCTAGGTTTCACAATTAGCCACGGAACCGCGACCAGGTTTAACTGCATCAGGCCCTTTATACGATGGGACTCTAGTGGTCTGAGGGTTCGAACCCACGACTCGACGAAAGCAACGCAAGCGTTCATAAACTCACTAGGCTACCACGTTCGTCATTTACCTTATAAAACGCATTTAAAATGGAGAGGAATTAAAAATAGTGAGTTGAAAATTTGAAATTCCATTTTAATTACACTCACACACATACGCATACATGTATGACTGATTAAAAAACAATATTCAAATATATAAACATGCATCAGCCTCATTACTCAGCCTCAGTCTGTTAGTAGAATAAGGACTCGAACCCACGACTCCACGTAATATGGTTAGTTGACAATTTTTATAGTAATTCTTTGCGGGAATATATTGCACCAAACAAAAGTTGAATTAGCCAACTCAAAGCACATTTGCCGGGAGATTTTGATCATAATCTCTTATCTATTGCGACCTCGTTTTGACCAACGATTACATAATTCTTATTTGAAATTGTTATGTTTTCCTTTAAAGCAACGTTTATTGAAAAGCATCGGGGGTGAAAATGTAGTTTAGAGTAACCACTTGGCGAGATTTGAAAAATCGCAAAATTTGGCGATTTTTATGGCGGAGCCTTAACTCCGCGAAGCTGAAAAGTAGGAATTTTTTGACTTACCTAAGTTTCAGTGGCTTCTCGATTTTCCGGCGTGTACACAGTAATAACGGTTTTCAAAAACTCCTTGAAGGTTTCGTCCTGAATAGAATGATTGTGTCTCCGTCTCCACATGTAAGAATGAAATTCTCCCTCGACAAAGGAACTGGGATTGGGAGAATAAACGTGGAGTAAATGATTGACGGTAAGGTAAAAAACGCAGAAACAGAATATCAACCAAGCAGGAGAATTTGAATAAAAAAAAACGTTTAAGAACGTAAAATGCAAAAGCACGAAAACACAGCAAAATTAATAAACAACTGAACTGCACAACTGGTACACCGTACTAACGGACAAAGAAAATTCTAGAAACTGTGAGAAGTCGGCACTAAACAATGCAAAAGACCAAACGATTAACCCCTGATTGGTTAAGATTTAAGAAAAACATCCGCAACAGCTGCGTGACTGTCAGATTGCGCAGGTATAATGAATCTTGTAAAAAGTAATCCAGACAGAAGGGGGGGAAGATGGAAGATTCTAGTTCCGATTAATGTGGTAAATTCGAAAAGGTAGCCCGGGCGAAAGCATAAATAGTGAAAAAAATAGGATCTGAAGATTGTATAACGGAAAAAAAATATCAGGTGATCCGGCATCCGTATTCGTGTGGCAAATTCGAAAAGGTAGGCCCGGCGATTGCAACAAAAGTGAAAAATAAATGATCAGAGAAAGGTATAAATATATATATAAAAAAAAAGCTTCTTACTGAAAATCATGTATCATATGCCTTATTCAAAAGGTTGCCACGGCTAAAGCCACCGCAGAGGAGAGAAAGCATGATAACCACAATTGGCAAAATATCGATAAACAATTGTAAACAATTTTTGTCGCCAACGGGTGGTTACGTTAAACTACATTCCAACCGAGAAGGATTATAAATTCTGTTGTTCATATATAGATAAACTTAAGTACACACATATATAATATTTCGGCATGAAATGATTGAATTGTTTTCTAACATGTTACATAAATATATGGTATACTTACATAATCTCTAGACATTTTTAGAGATGATTGAAAATTTAGTTTCACCGGCGCAAGTTTACGAATATATCACTTTGCACGACATTCAAAAAGCATTAAAAGACAAAGAGTGTATATTTTCAAGAGTAATTATTTGAAGACGACAGTCACATAATAAAATAACTGAGACAAACAACGAATTTGAAATTTTGATTGATTGATTTGAACGTTACACTTGAAAATAAGGACGGAGGCTATTGACGAGAAATTTCGGTTTTATCCAAGTTCCAATGACTAGAATCGCGCGAAAGCTCAAATGCTACTCTCATGACCTCCAATCCACGTCAAGAAGGGAGTTTTGAACGTAAAAAAATTTAATTAGCTTTAATAATTCTACATGAAGAGTTTATATTGGATTTCGATTTCAATGCATGACTCGACTGAAGCTTTACCGGCTGTGAGTTCACAGCCCTGAACAAAACGGTTTTAATATCACAATTAAAATATCAAAAAAAAAAAAATCGTTCATGCTCTGAGCAAACTTTAGACCAAGCAAATATATTTTGTCCTGATGTAAGAACTTTTACACCAAATCTTTTATTTCTAAACCAATGTTACGTAATGTTTACATTGATATTATTGATCAATTGAACCGATATTCAGTGTTTAATTTTCACCAGAACGACCGGCGACTACTGCAACTACATGAGAAATATGGCAACTTATCTTTGAATTTCAAACCTAAGTCAAGTGACGAGGAGACTGGCCCCACCTCCAAGCTTCCACACGGAGCAACGTCTAGATTTTCAATCTCGAAGTTTCTAACGTTACTTATCAACTCCAAACATAGGATCTTTGGTGGCACAAGAACGCGACGACATGACTCCATAAATAAAAGATCATCAGAACGCTTGCGAAAATCAATACTTTGGAAACGAGGCCGCCAATTAAACCGATAGTTTAAGTTATATTAGTGTTTATTAACTTCGCACTAGAAGCAACACGAGAACTATTAGCGTCGGACCTCGTAATTTTGAACCAAGGTCAAGTGACGAGGACGACAACTCAGATGGCATCCCCTCTCCTAACTTCCACACCACGTCATTGTGAAGAGAAGTTTGCGAGTCTTTGGCGACGAAGGATCGAACCCGCGACTGAGTGAAAAACGCCGGCCACGAATACCAAACCATGACCACTATTCGACCGCGGCCAAATGAAACCGATAAGTCCTACCAGAAAAGTTCTTGAATAACGTTTTTTTTAAGATTTTATAATATATTTGATGTTAAATAACCCTCTGACTTTTACCTCACGATTGTTACGTGGAGCGAAAATTGACTTTTCTGAATATGTATTCTTATGACGTAATTAAATAATTAACAAATCTTTGAAACAAAAAGGGTTTGATCCGAGATGGGTCGAAAGTGTCATTTGGAATGCAAGATGTTAGGAGGGGGAGGAAATTGAAGTAACTATTGAAAGACTGATAGAAAAATTGTTTATATCATCCTCGGAAATGTTTCTTTGATTTAAGGCTGTTTGGAAAACGACGAAGTCCCACAGGATGATAATTCCAATCAGAAAGGATAATTGTTTGATAACATGTAAGGATTTAAAATATAGCTTCTTGGAATCCAGAACTTTTTCTCTTTCGTATAGAATCTCAAATATTTTAATTACCATTAAGACTTCGGGCCGCGGTAGCCTAGTGGTCAAGGTCGTGGACTAACGGCCAGCGGTTTTCTTTCAGTCGCGGTTCGATCATTGGCCGCCAAAGTCCCGCCGTGTAGCCGGGGCTGATGCACTATAAACTGTTCGAGGCCCATAGTCCACCCGTTGGCTTGGTGTTGATGTTAGGAGAGGGGGATGCCAGCTCAAGTGTCAACCTTGTCACTTGACCGTGGTTCAAAATTACGAGGTCCGTCGCCAATAGCCCTCGTGTTGCTTCTAGTGAGACGTTAATAAAAATTTAATAAACCATTAAAACTTCTTCGTTTCAAGCCTTAATATTGAAATTGAAAATAGTATAATTTCAAGTTCTTGAAGACATTTTAAAAACATTAGGTAAACATTATTTTCAAAATATTAAATGTATATTCTGAATAAAATGTATCTATACATATTAACCAATAGATACATACAGTGCATTCATATTTTACTGTTATTTCTGAGTAAGTGAATGATATATTCTGATTTACTGTTAATTTTACACTAAATAATTTATAAGTTTGTACATGAATCCTTCTTTAAATGTGTGTATGTGTGAGCTGTAAAGACAGACAGTGGGGATAAATATTTTACAAATTATCCACTTCTAAGCGAAATAATTTTTGTGATCTTAAATAAGTATAAATTTGATCATTTCTCTTAGTACAAATTACCTTTTATTTCCTTAATTTATCCAATCCCTTAGCGATAGGTTAAAAGTAATGTCTTCTGAAAATTTTCACCTTTTTGTATACGTTTTATTGATTGTTTTTATCAACGTCGCACTTAAAAGCAAACCTCAAGGCAAATTTATATGGAATACGAAACATAAATAATAAATTCTACATTCCTAAGGTAGACTTATTGAGAATAATTTACTTTTGAAATATAATTTGGTATAAAAAACACACAATTGCTTAATTCAATTTAATAAATTAATTTCCACTCAATATTGAACTGTAATAAGAGCTATAAAAAATTACCTAGAGATTTTGATCATTATTTTTATGGCAGTAAAATGTTTTTAAACAGTACTTTTTGTGAAATTATATATTATTTTAAACTAGACAGAAATAAGTACTTTTCATCCTTTTAAAAATCATAAGAATAACTTATATTCGACTTATTACCGTTTGTGTTCATTATTTATAAGTTTTTTCATTTTTTAATGAATCTAAATTCATAATATTTTTACTGTTTCAGTTTACATAAAAGTATGCTCCCTTAGTTTCAAATCTTACAATACTCTGGAGGCACGTTTCATTCATTCTGAATCTCATAATTGTTATTAAAATTAACTTTGGATAGCAATTTGTTTGACTTATTTAGTGATTGTCGTGCAAATTACGTAACATATCAATTGAAAACTCCCCGGCCTGACACATAGATGGCACTACTAGAAATAAATTCATATGTTTTTTAGTTAGTTCTAACCCTAAAAAGATGCGTGTATAAATTTGACAGCTGTCTGATCATTAGTTTGTGAATTATAGCATTTTGAGTGAAGCAACTTTTGTTATTGTGAAAAAAATGGATAAAAATTAATTTCGCGTGTTGATAAAATAATGCTTTTTGAAGGGAAAAAATACAGTTGAAACAAGAACTTGACTTGATGCCGAGTTTCCCGACACTGCCCCAGGAAAATCAACCATCAGTTGCAAAGATTTGATTGGTATGCAAAGTTTAGACGTGGTGAAATGAGCACCGAAGATGGTGAACGCAGTGGACGCTCAAAAGAGGTTGTTACCGACGAAAACATTAAAAAAACACACAAAATTATTTTGAATGACCTTAAATTGAAATTGAATGAAATAGCAAACATTATAAATATATATGAACTGAACGTGTACATCATATCATTCACGAATATTTGGGTATGAGAAAGTTCTGTGCAAAGTGGGTGCAGCGCGAGCTCACTTTTGACCAAAAACAACAACGAGTTGATGATTCCGAGCAGTGTTTGAAGATGATCAAGCGTAATAAACCCAAGTTTTTGCGTCGACATGTGACAATGGTTGAAACATGGCTCCATCATTTCACTCCGAAGTCCTATCGACAGTCATCCGAGTGGACTGCACCCGATGAACCCGCTCCAAAGCGTGGGAAAACGAAACAGTCGGCTAGCAAGGTTATGGCGTCTATATTTTGGGATGCGCATGGAATAATTTTCATTGACTACCTTGAAAAAGGAAGGACCATCAACAGCGACTATTACATAGCGTTATTGGACTGTTTGAAGGACGAAATCGCCGAAAAACGGCCGCATTTGAAGAAAAAGAAAGTGCTGCTTCACCGAGACAATGCACCATGTCACAAGTCAGTGAAAACGATGGCAAAAATCCATGAATTGGGCTTCGAATTGCTTCCTCATCCACCTTATTTTCCAGATCTGTGTCCCAGCGACTATTTCCTGTTCTCAGATCACAAAAGAATGCTCACTGGGAAGAAATTTTCGTCGAATGAAGAGGTGATCGCCGAAACTGAGGCCTATTTTGAAGCAAAGAACAAATGGTACTACAAAAATGGTATCGAAAAGTTGGAGGGTCGCTATAATCAGTGCATCACCCTTGAAGGGAATTATGTTGAATAAAAAATACTAATTTTGCCAAAAAAATGTGTTTTACTATGGTAGTCCGAGTACTTTCCAAATGACCTGTTATGTAAACAAGTTGTACGCGTATGTAAACGATACTAGTCTTTTATCTTTCAGGGCACTGTCAAATTCGCATCCAGTATTTTGCTGTTTATTCTTCTACGGTACGTTTATTAAACATTTCATACATGAAATATTTCGAAGATTTACTTTGAGAATTAATAAGCTATAAAACGTATTTTTTACTAAACTTTGAGTATTTTGTAGAATATTTTTGTTATATTTCTTCAGCATGTATTTAAAATATTTCTTTGACTTCATTTTTAAGAATTAAGTATGAAATATCGGTCAATTTTAGCATTTTTATTCCGAGTTATAGTGAATAATCTCCATACGAAATGAATTCGTGATTACTGAAGTTATCGATTTTCAACACAAAAGGCTACGAAATTTTTTCAATTCTTGTAATAATTACTTTCAATTTTTTATAGCTCTTAACGAGAAATGAAATATCTGATATAAATCTTGATAGAAACACCACAGAATCAATAAATTGTTTAATGACGCTGCACATAATATAACAAATCACAAAAAAGGAAAACTTGTAAGCAGAACAGACCAATTTAATACGGCCAATCCACTAGAATCTGAGAATGAACATTTAAAAAGATCAATACGAAATAGAAAATCCGAAAAATTTTTAAACCAATATATGGCACCACATTTTCTCAGAAGAACGCGTGTTACTACAATGACATCTCTGGATACAAAAGTTCAAATTTTTTTGTTTTACATAATGTCCCAAGGTCTTCATACTCATAACAAGTTCTACTTGTTTGCAATTGTTAACTTCAATTGAGAGGTCCCCAGAAGGAAGTTTCATTAAATCCTTAACTGTTCCTACTATACCTTGAATTTCCCTTTGAATTAAAAATAGTGATAAAGAAATAGTATCGGTTTCTTTTTTTTCTCAAGAAAAAACGGAAATATGTAGATTTGTTATAGATATCTGTATATTGTAAATGTTCTTTTTCAGCATTACTTGAAATATGATATTCCACACGTTAAGCCCATGTTTCACTATTTGAAATAGATTTTTTAACAGCTTCAGGAGCTATAAACGATTTACCTTCAATTGTTGCCAAAGTGACCTTATTTCTTTCCATTTATTATTATTATTTTCCATTATTTAAAAATTTGCGTAATACTATGAGAAGCCTTGCTATTCAACACATATATTCGAAATAAGCCTTAATAAGGAATAAGTGTTACTGCGAATGGTTTCGTGCATTTGTATGGATTTAATTATGGAATCGAGTGGTAAAAATTTTCATTTTGTTATTTCGTAACATTTTGGTATCTTACTTATATACTTTGGCAGTGATGAAATAATTTAATATCTGAAAACCTTTTATTCATACCATTATTTCTACTGAAATGTTTTTTCTTCTGTTTTATATTCATACCTAATTAATCGCTTTTGCATTCTGAGATATATTTATTTAAATATAAAAAAAATCCTAAAAATAAAAATTTAATAATTTATCGTTTCCTTTAATTTTAATATCGTAAAAGTTTACAATAGGCCATTTTTCTATATTTCATCGTTTACTTTAATTCTTATATTTAAGAAATATAATAATAATTAGAACAAAAAAGCGCCCCTTTGTTGGCTAAACCTGTTCTTTGCAATATATATATATATATATATAGTTCAAATTTTCAATCGTTAATAAAATGCTTTTTATGCATCCATTCAAGCTCAAATACATTTTTTTAAAACTTCTAGTGATTGACACTTGATGATAATACAGTTTTTTCAAATATTAATTCATTTAATTAAATTTAATTGGTTAAAATGCAGTTCAGCCCAACCACTTGGTGCGATTTCAAAAATTGTCAAATTTGTCGATTTTTTTTAGCTGAACTTTATGTTAGCGAAACAGACCAGGGTAGCCACATTTGGCAAAATACCAGCAAATAATTCCTGTTGCTAAGTGTAGTAAGGCAAAACTGCATTCCAACCATTTCTTTTACCGGATGAATTAATAAACAAGCCAATGTTTCTACTCTGTTACTTGTCTTGCAATGGCAAAGTTGGTAGAGCGTCGGCGTAGAATCTTCAGGCCTTCGGATCGAAGCATAAAATTATTTTTATTTCATTTACAAATAATTAATTTTAGTTTTATATGAGAGAAAAAAATTTCTCTTCTATATAATATATTTAGCAGGATATAAATTTAGGAATAAATACCGTCAGTGACGTAACGTATTAATCACAGGAAAAAAGTTTCTTTTGCTACATAATATTGTGATTCTGTCATATATATATACATATTTATATTAATTAAAATTATTTAATAAAAAGTAACTAAAATAAAAAATTTCTTTGTTGATCTAAGTAGGAATTGATTCAGTTTTTTCTTATATTACTTATTATTGGATACATTTAGAGAGTAAATATTGCTGAGTAATTTGCTTTTTCAACATCAGAGTACTTTGACAACATTCTGTAAGTGAAAGAAATTTAGAAAAACATATTGTGTTATAATCATCTTCATGATCATTACTATATGTTTGCATTGTATACAAACTTCATTTCCATTTTCTCGGAGGTCAATCAAGAAAAAACGTATGGAGTAAACGAATTTGCAGCTCCTTTTATTGACTCGTTCTCACAATATATATTTCTGACCTGTTTTATAGGAAAAAAGCTAAAATAAGTAATAACACGCTACATCGTGTCTGGTATAAAAATAAAACGCGAGTAGCATAATTTAACATCCAGAGAAAAAGAGATTAAAAATACTAGTAATGAGTGAAAAATTTGTACTAAGAGAAAGCAATTAGAATTTACGCTAATACTTGCTTGAGTTTACATATTTACTTTCTTTTCTTATTTAAGAATTCCGTTTTCCGCTTCTCTTCTTTCACAAATATGCCTCTTATACTCATATAGACGTTGAAGGAAAAAAAAGAAAGAAAAAAATCATGCATAAATGTCACATTAAAACCTTCTCAAATTTATCAAGAGAGTGAAAAGTTAATATGGATTCTCAATTAAGTACGAAGAAAAAGAATTTGAATAAAAAAAAATTTCATTAACCTTTGAAGGGGTTAATTTATCATTCCATTTTCATATGACTTTTCACTTAAATTATGCTCAAAATCTTAATCACTGGATAATGGAAAAGGCATCTTTGTAAAAGAAAAAAGAAATTGACGGAAAAGGAAACACAAAGTTGTAGAGAATTCCGGTGAGCACGTTTATGAAGTAGATTTTCTTGATTCAAAGCAATGTCTTTTTTTTAATGTTTAGCTATCTTAATCTTTCTTTTTACTAGAATAAATGGAAACGGTAACCAACGTGTTAAATGGATACCCTGAATGTTAGAACAGTATGAGTAAATATATAAAATAAGGAACATATAAATATGAAAAGATAGTTACTCGTTTTTTTCCCGTTAACATGAGGTATTATTTTTCGAAATGTTGCAGACTGAATTGAATCATTATTATTTGATTGACTGTTTATTTTCTCCTGACCGACGTAAGTTTGTTTCACACCCCTCACGGCTTACTTTCTTTAGGAATGTACGGACATTATGACCTCGATATACCCTAAAGTTAGTATTCTTTCTTCTAGGAATAACTGTTTTTGGAGAACTCGAATGACGCCCGTCATCCCCCCACGTTACCGTAGCGTTCCTTTTTTATCAGCAAATTACCTTTAAATTATTAATTACCTTTAATTAACAAATTATCTTTAATTATTGAAAAATTATCAACAAATCACTTTACCTCGTGTCTTGATCACCAATAAACATTGTCCTTTGAAGCATAGACAGATTTGGCTTTTGCGACGTAAATATTACTTTCAGTCACTCCTTGTTTATTAACATCTTACTTGGATGCAACATTAAGGATATAGGCGACGGACTTTGTAAATTGAAGGCAAGTGACTAGTGTCCGCCGTAAGCTATTGGTTTTGGTTGTGAACTCGCGGGTGGCATTGTTTGGTAGACTCATGAGTGTGAGTAATAATGAGACTAAAAACCCATCATAACGTAGATGCCCATTATCTTTCATCCAAGCTCTCCCATTATCGAAGAGTGGAAGATCAGAGAGTGAGATGTTAAAAGCGACGTCGTCCGATTCAGCTTGACTGAATTAAAATTAAGACATCCATCGAAGAACCCACGTGTTGCTCCTTCATCGATAATGACAGAAATGTTATTCATTTGAAGTTGGCATTAGTGTTACAGTACTATTTTGCTATCATTTGGTAAAACCATTACCGCAAAATTGTCGTTTTTCTTTAACGCTAATTCTTCTTTTAAGTTTCCTTGAAAATAATTGAGCTTCTCAAGCAAAAAAAGAAAATCTAAAACAGGAATTTATAACGATGAACAAAATCAAAACAGATGTAAACAAACAATAACAATTCTCTTTTCTTGCCAGATTCAAGATGAAAATGTATTTAAAAACCTCTTGATAAAATTAAGATTCATGTTTAAAATTTATTTATTTTGTACCATTGAGCATATAAATGATATTTTGAAAAATAAGAAATGCAAACAAACATTTCTTCCAACTTCCTGCCTGCAGACTTGCACTTCCGGTTTCAAAAATCAGCTATCGAGTAAAATTCAAATCCCTGTAACTTAAGGACTAAATAAGGTATAAGCAAAATTCTCAAACACTATTAGAAAGAAAAATAGTTTAAATTTTAAACTAACATTAAAATTAAAAAATCGAAAATTTTGATAAAAATGACGTTTTAAAGGTGTAAGGATACCTTAACGAGAAACTGACAAAAGTACAGTGGTACCTCGACATACGAGTTTAATTCGTTCCGCAACTTGCTCGTATCTTGAATTACTCGTATCTCAAGCAATTTCACCATACAAAACAATTGAACTACCATTAATCCTTACAACCCCAAAATGTCACCCCAGTTATTTTGTTACGTGGTTTTAATAACAAAACGTATTTATAAATGACAAATATTTATTGTACAAAAAGCAAGAGAATGTAAAGAAATAAATTAGATATCCTCACTCGGTCTTTGCCTTTCATACATTGTTCTCGCTTTCACCTGTAGGCCGTTTAGAAAAAACATGTCCAAGGAGGTTTGTTTCTTCCTCCTCTAAATGTTCCGAAATGAGTTGAGAAATTAAAAGATAGATGCACGACCTATTGCAACTTTTTCTGGGTGTTTCTTTTTCCACGAACTGTGAAACTCCCACATTCCCTAACTTTATCTCACTTGTAGGAATAACCTCCTCCTTGACTCCTCGAAACCAATTTCTTGCATAACCTCCGTATGCTGCTGGGACTTAACTCTTGTCTCCTCAGTCGTCTCGTTGTGCTCCTCGAGCAGCTCGCTCAGTCTCTCTCTTCCACTTCAGACCCATGGATTCCCCAGAGACACACTCCTCTCTACTGACACCTGGGTTCCAATTCTTCGAATCCTTTCAGCTCACTGGCCACAGCTTTTCCATGCAGAGGTCAAGGTCCTCTGTAACATCAGCCAGGCCTGATCGATAATTTTGACAAATCGCGATGATGGTCCTTCCAGAACTCTCGAAAGAGGTTTGTGGTCGCCGTCACTTCAAAGCAGCGCCGAAAAAGATGCTTGGTGTATAGCTTCTTAAAATTAGAAATCACCTGCTGATCCATGGGCTGCAGGATAGGAGTGGTGTTGGGTAGTAGGTAGAGAACTCCTCGATGATGGGCGCGACCGCGTGGCGCGCGGTCTCGTGCTACTACCGCCGACCTGCTAAACCAAACTCGAATCTCAAATTTCGCTCGTATCTCAAAGCAAAAAATCACTCGCTCACTGGCTCGTATCTCGAAAAACTCGTTTGTTGGGGCACTCGTATGTCGAGGTACCACTATATAACAAACACTATCAACACCGCATCACTTTTCTAAGTAACAAAAAGTTGAAGAAATTAAATGTCATCTGCTCATCGTCACGCCTATCAGTTTTTCAAGGACAATAATTCAAAAATCGAAATGGACACAGTTATTCCTTTTGTTGCATGGCAGCGGCGTTTCCCGAGCGAATGGTTCCGTTTTAAAATTCAAAAAAAGAAATTTTTTTCTTGTTTTGAATAAAATGTGTGACGACATTTTATTTAACTTCACACAAATATGTGTTTGCTTAGATCAAATCTTACAACACTATTTTGAACCATTTATTTGTCTTCAAAATCTGCATATACAGTCCTGATGACAATACACTTACCTGGTTTAATAACCATGTAATTTTGTAGCAGACAGGATTAGGCACTTCGGCCACCTCTTCTACCTTCTACGCTATGCCATTGGTTGTATTGGATTATTTAAGCCCTGCGAGTATATGTGTGGGCCTCTTACTTAATCACTCGCTAAAAGCATCGGCATAATATTGATGTTTTCTGTTTTATTGTTTCATAAAAATATTATTGTTTTATTCTTAAGGTATAGGACGCAAATAAATGAAAGAATGCTGTAATGTCAATATTAATTTTTTTTTTTTTTACTTTGTTGTCTTTAGGAACGCATTCAAAAAGACATTCTTTTAAAATAGAGATCGTGATGACGCTTGCAAATAAATGAGTTGTTCATTTTCGTAAATATTTAAATTATGAAATGTATAGTTCGAAATTGCAATAAATAATGATGACTCGAATGATATGTGTTTCGAAAAAAAAAAAAAAAAAACATGTAGTGCAGATTATCCGTAATTTCAAAAATTTGAATTCTTATCTACTGTAAGCTACTCTACCTCTGTATCGAGAATCATTTTACGGTAATTATACTGGACGTTCCTAATTTTAATTCTAGGTGAGAAAGTGTCATATACATACATTCAAAACATCAATGCTGCTATAGTAATGAAAATGATGCAGGTTTTTAGTTTAGTTTTTCTAACGTCGCACTAGACGCAGCAGGAGGGCTATTGACGATGGACCTCGCAATTTTGAGCATCGGTCAAGTGACGAGGGCGACACCTGAGATGGCACCCGCTCTCCTAATTTCCACTCCAAGCGAAAAGGAGGTCTTTTGGCACCGACAGATTTAACGTGAAGCAGCCCCGCGTACAAGGCGGGTCTTTGGTGGCTTAGGATCGAATCCGCGACTAAAAGAAAACCGCTGGTCACAGATCCGATACCATGGCCCCGAGGCTACCGCGGCCACGAGAATGATATAGGATAAAGTTTCCAAAACTCTTATATTAAATGGCTTACATGAAATAACACTATAATCTAATTTTTACAAGAGTCGTTAAGCATCTACAAGGCGTTGTTGTTGTTGGTTGGTTTTATTAACGTCGAACTAGTTGCAACACGAGGACAATTGGTGACGGATCTCGTCAGTTTGTGAACCGCAGTCAATTTCACAGTTTTATTTATTTCTAAGAAATAAGCAAAATATCTGGATAAAATTTTTCCTGTATGTTATTGAAACTTTATAATATTGTAAAATACATTTTTTAATAATTTTTTGATCGGTTTCAGGAAGTTCTACAGCCTGAAGTATCCTGCAGTATCGTAAAAGTATTTTTGATTATCTTTTTGTATCTTGAAGTTTCAATTACTACTACGAATAATCTCCTAATTATAGTTATTATGCTTACATTTTCTCTACGCAATCACCAGTCAGAGTTACACATTTCTTCCAATGTTTTTGATCTTTCGAAGGCCTTCATTAAAGAACTCGACAGAAATATATATATAAACCTATATTTTCTCTATGCACCAGGTTACTTCAATCAACGCCCCCCTCCCATTTGAATCCTAACCAAACTATAATAATCTCCACAATTTATAACATCGTGTACATAAGAATAAATTAATATTGTTATGTGGTTGTCCTCGATCATGGAACCATTGTATGATTAGGATAGTCGCCTTATTCGAGCTGTAATTACACTCAATCTTTAGATAAGTCGTCGTCTCACTCGTGAAAAGCGCTTCATCTCTTTTTATGCAGGTCATTCGCCATTCCGGATGAATTGTATAAAATATGGATTCCAGTCAAGAGAGATACACGTATACTCATAATTTTACACACAGAAAAGCATGCAAAACACTCATAAGGGCATTGACACACACACATGGGTAAAAGGCAAAATATTTAGCTCAACAATTGGGGGCTGAGTTAGTTTTATTCACGTCACACTACAAGCAACACGAGGGCTATTGGCAAAGGATCTTGTAATTTGTATCCTCGGTGAAGTAACGAGGACGACATCTGAGGTGGTACCCCCTCAACTAAACACCCCAACACGCCAACGGGTGGACTTTGAACCGCAACAAAATTAAGGTGCATCAGCCCTGGCTATTCTTCGAGTCTTAGGTGGCATCAAGGCCCGAACCCATGACAGGAGAAAATTGCTGGCCACGAGTCGGCGGACATGACCATTCGGCTATAGAGGTCTCCTTAACAAATGTGATATATTATTAGAGTTTAATGGTGCAAGAGGCAGATATGGCTATGCTGAGCCAAACAGGTAAAGCTGTGATCCAGGCGTTTGAAAAATTTGGAGGAAAAAAAAGTAAAGGAGATTTGATTATCTAGAAGGAAGGTTGAGTTTTAATTTTAGATAAGATTTTTTTTAAGAGAGTCATGCATGATACTGATATGTTCACTTATTTGGTTTTTCTGTAGTTAACTTGACTCAAATGTCCAACAAATTTAAGGCACCAAATGTTTGGCTTATTATTTGAGTTTAATTATATAAATTTATTTCTCTGTTTGTGATCGGAGATTCCTCTCACCCATTATGTAGTTCATTTGGCTTTGCTATAGTTTATAACTGTGAATAATTCATAATTGGAAAATATTTTAATGCTAAAGACGAAACTGCTGTTCAGAATAATTTGTATCCAGATATATATGTATTTCTAAGTAATAATTTTAATTTTAAGATACTTTCATATACATAAACCTTTAGATGAATATCATGTAATTAATAACAAACTTATCTGTTAAAAAAGGTGTGACTTTCGCTTTGACTTTTAATGTGTACATATTTCGGCAGCACTATAAAATAATTTCATATCTGAAACATTTCTTTTAAAGCAAACTTCGTTATTAAAGAAATAATTTTTAATCAACGAAATTGAAATTTTTGTAATACTGCTATAGAAAGTATGCATTTCATTGAAATCTTGTTGGCAGAGGTGGATTACGCGGCTGGCGGACCTGGTGGCCGCCAGGTGCCCCGAGCACCAGCAGGTCCCCCATGCTGATTGACTTCAGTTATAAGTTCAATGCGCAACAAAAAATCTTGTACTGATATTGCAAACCCATTGATTACCCACGGTTTGAATCGTATAACAATTAGTGTTGCCTTCATATATTATATGTAATTGCGGTTAAAATCCGGTTTTTTTTTTTTTTTTTTTTGAAAAATGTTTTCCAGATCTTTGGTCTTTAATATATGTTTTCGGTTTCAAGATTTTAAAAATTTGATCCCAGATATTAAGATATAGATTTCATACCAGACTATAAACAACTGCCAGTGTTTAGTTCTTTCGAAAGAATTTGGCATTTGAAGGTTCGTGATTTATTGTTATCTGCATTTTTGTGTTTATATTTTGAGAATGTGGGGAAAGAGATAGAAGCAGTGTCGGATTAAACGACATGTAGGCCCCTAGGCAGTCAAGTTCTAGGGGCCCTGTAGCATGTTTTTGGAGCACTAACAGAAAACAGAACACGCTTTTGTTGGCCCCTAAAAAGCACGGGGCCCATAGGCAATTGCCTACTCCGCCTAATGAGTAATCCAGCACAGGATCGAAGTATTTTGTAAATTTAATATCAGTTTTATTTCAGTCAGCATGAAAGAAATAGCGAAATATTTAAGTGAGATTGAGATTTCTCTAAATTGATGAATGAACCAAATAGAAAGTAGTTTTGATAGTAATAGATGAAAGTATTTTTTCGAAAAAACTGTAGAGGATCTTTGGCTATGGAAATAATTGATTACATTGAAAATTGCATACTTTCATAAGGTCTGAATTTTGCTGGCATTTTTTACCATTGGTCAACTTAAATTTGATTAACTTGTAAAGTTAAAATTTCAGGTAATGTGCATCTTGTTCTTTAAATTTTTTATTGTTTTGATTTCATAGAATCATTTTTTGCACTATTTGCTTTCATATGTTTGATTTCTGAGAAAAACTCGTGTGTTTCTAGTTTGATAATGTTTTCCTTTCAGTATTTCTACATTTTAAATTTTTGTAATATAGAGAAAGGGAACTATGGACAGGGCCCTCCATGAGGATGGTGTGGCGGATGCTATGCACCGGGGCCCCAGCATGATCAAAAACTAAAATGTACTCTTGCACATGAAAACTTGACAATCTTCCTATCGTACGAAATGTGAATTTTGTCATAAACATCATTATTGTAGATCTCTGAAATTCAACAATCTGCAAACTAATTCTTGAAATCATGCAGACTATAACGGTTCTCACTGTCACAGATGAAACATATAATAAGAGTGGATTTCAAATTCTGAGATACATTCCTGAACAACATTCCTTCTTATCAGGGGTGTAGCTACCACGGTATCGATGATACGGGCCCCCCTAGCTACAGAAGACCCTGACGTGTGTAAACAAAAAGTCGTAAAATGTTATCAATGATCATATTAAGAGTTCCTTTTTACGCTTATAAAATAGTATGTCACTGGCTTAAAAGGATATAATATTTCCATGTGAATTCTGAATCTCCGGATCCGCAATAAGAAAAGTTTAAAAGTTGGTAAAATTACTCAAAATAATGAGAAGACAAGGAATGGTGTGAGCTCGGAATATAGGAAAAACTTCTCATTCAAAGCGGATCGACAAAAAGATCGTTTGAAGTGAAATATAGATAACACTTAGGATGAGAAAAATCCATCCAGAATGTTATTTGCTTCTAAATGACAATAACCCCTTCATCTGTTGATTGATTGACTGTAATAAACGTCACACTAAGAAGCTACACGAAGGCTTAGCCCTTTAGTCGGAATTTTTTTCAGAGATAGTCCAGTGAAAGAGAATATTATATTTTATTTATCTCGGTTCTCTTTTATTTCTCTAACAACCAAAAGACCGAATGTGCATTCATGGTCAGCAAGGGCTCGATAACTGCTTCCCGTTCCGAGAAAAGATAGGACCATAAGCGCCAGAAGTCTTCTGTCACCCTCCAAGTCTATAGTTAATTATTTTTTTAACGATTATTCATGAGTTCTCAAAGTTGGTCCCATGGGAGAAGGGGGCACGTTAAAGAAGAATTTCGGCGCATCGGACAAAAGTGATGAAAAGCACGATCAAGATTATGTTATGCTTAAGGACGAATGAAAAGAATGGAGCAGAATGACCCTGAGAAAAAGACTCCTTTTCCAAAGAAAACTGAGGAAATTTCGCGTCAATTTGGCTTCCAAACTAATTTTTTTTAGCTTCCTGCGCTTATACAGACAAATCGGAGAACCGCATTTAAACAACAAAAAAAGGTAATTATATTTTTATCTTCAAACTCTCTTTTAGATTTTTAAAATTTAATGACCAGGTATTTTAATCATTGAAATGTAATTTTATGGGAATTTGGGGGGAGGGGGGGAATTAAAGTGCTTAAGGCTACACAGTACCCTAAAAATGACAAATTTATCGAAAAAAATTTTTTTGCATTTTCCTGTAGCCCATACATTTGGGAATCTTGGCCCCAAATTTTAGATCTATTAACCAATTAGTTTTTAAGATATTTGAAGTTTTCTGAGTATTGTCAGTCACTATTTTTGACAGCTGAGGGGGGCGTAGTTAGTTTCGGTTTCATTTTAAAGCATTTTTCCATTCTTAAATTTAATTAATTACTGATATTTTTTAAATAATATCGATACTTGCAGAGAAGTAGATATTAACTTCAACTTTCACTACTAAAATCATTTATGTTTGTTTATATTTTGAGTTTTTGATGTGCTTATAGTTACTTAGCCAAAATTGATAAGAAAAGGTATTTCTCAAGACCAATATTTATTCTGCATATAATTTATATAACTTAAAAGCTATTTTAAATTGTTTAAGTTAAGTTTTTTCTGTTGAGAAAATGCCACAGACAAAACTTTCGCAGCTTGAGAAGAGAATCAACATTTCTAAGAGATGGAGTACTGCTGATAATGACAATGCTAAAAACCTGCTTTAGTGGATATAACTACAAAACTTCAGAATACAAATGTCTTTAATACTTGTGTTACATATAAAAGTATCTTTCAAATTACATTATAGTGGATACTGAATGTTTGTTTACAGATTATTTAAACACTATTTGCTATAGTGTATCTTTAAAACTTTGCTATGGTCAAAGAAATAGATTTGCATACAAAATGAATGTTGTATGTGTTAATTGTGACCAAACCTAAAGTGAAACATGTTCATAACAATTAGTTGATGTTATATTACATCAAATATCAAATGTTAGCAAGCATCAATTTTTTAATGTTCCATTTGATGTAAATATGAGATTAGTGCAAGGTACGTTAAGTTTGTGACTTGGCTACTCATCGTTGGAAAAATTCTGCATGCATATGAATTGAAATATAATGTTTAGTAAAACTTTTAAAAGACATTATAAGCCAAAAGTTCTGATTGGACATTTTGTTGGGTCAAATCAGCCGTTGCTTGATATTCGTAAAGATGTCATTGAGACGTAGGGCTCAAGGAATGATAAAGATATTGTCGGTATTGGAATGTCATATGATGGAAGCTGGTTGGCAAGAGAACATACATCAACGTCAAATATCGGAATAGGATATGTTATCGACTTGCTGACTGGCTTTGTGATAGACTGCGAAGTAATGTCAAAGCGGCGTGGAGAATGTGAACAGACTAAATGTGAGCTTGGAGAAGACAGTGCTGAATTTCGTATTTGGAAAGAAGACATCAAGATGTTTGAAGTACAACATATGTTGGATCATATGGTGCAATGGAAGTAAATGCAGCTGTGAAATTATGGGAAAGATCTGAGAGTATTAGTTTCCGGGACACAATCTTGCTCTTTGATTCTTGGTGTTTTTACCAGTCATCATTAGCACGTGGAAAAAAATCAGGTATTCACAAAGATTGAGTAAAAATACCAATCAACGAAGAATATTTGCCCAAAATCTTGCCTATTTATCAGTGATTAGCATCAACTGAATTATTAAGCACATGTGTCAGAGGTTTGACACACAATTCTAATGCAGCATTACATTTGATGATATGGAACAAATATTCCAAAGAAAATACAGCTTCTAGGAGCCGTGTGTTGATTGCCATGTCGAGTGCAATACCTGAATTTAATGATGGAACATTAAAAGCTCTAAAAACAATTCAGGGTGCTAATTGAATTTGTAACAAGTTTGTCATCAGAACATTTAGTGTACTTTACTAATTGTAGGAGGTACTATTTCAGAAAGAAAAGGAAATCTGCAAATTTTAAAGTCGCGCAGAAAAAAATAAAACTTGTTAAATTGCGTCGACTTAAAATTCAGAAAAAATTAGGTGCTATGTACAAACCTGGTAGTTCTTAACTTTTTTTAAACTTTTATTTATATCATTATTATTTTTTATAAGTGTATTGGGTTTTAAAACTTTTGTGAAATTATTATGTTAACTTTAAGCTGAATAATCTGTCATCGTAACAAATGCTATATCGATATTTTGCAAAAACATATTTTGAGTAAATAAAAATATTTTCCATAATATTTAATTAAAGTAGTGTTTTCATATATTATATAAGTAGTTAAATAATGTATTAAAAATTTAGATCTTTGCAAGTATTATTAGTTTTTGTTTTATGCCTTTAAAAACTTTAAATGCATTTTTCTCAGACTTTTATTTTTGAAGATGTAAGTGTTTTGTAATCCCTAAGGCTTTTTTTCTGTTCAAGATAGAGTCTTGAAATTTTTTATAAATACTGAGATATATGTGTTCTATAAAAGTTAGTATGGATTTAGATCTGGGATCCCTAGTTATTTTTTTAAAAAATGTTAAAGTTAATATTTTAAAAATTTTCGTGTTTTTTCCAGGTTTAGCTAGAAAAATAATTATTAAAAATCAACAAGGAAACAGATTTTCAAATCCATACTAACTTTTGTTTGCAATAATATATGAAATATAAATCACTCAAAATAATTAAAAAATTTCAAAAATTGTGTATTTTATAAGGGTTTTAAAAAACTTCAAAATTTTTAAATTTTTTTAAATTTTAAAATAAGGGCTAGTTAAATTGACCTTTTATTTTCAGAATCAGTTTAATAATATAGTATGAAAACAATACATAAGTTACTTTTAATATTACTGTCTCCGAAAAAAAATTTGAAAAAGAGTACCATGTAGCCTTAAGATTATTATTTTAATTATCAAAAAATTTCATGGAAAAAATTTACAGTTTGCAGTAATAAGTAGAAAACTTTAAAAATAATCTTTAAATAATTTTTTAAAATTTAGATTCAGTTAAAAAAGAATATAGTTGTTTTTTAATTCAAAATTTATAACTTTATTTTCAAGCATTCAAATTCCTTCCACACTGCTACAGCGAAATAAATTATCTGACTCGGAATCGGAAATCGTCCCTCGGCCAGACACGAGGCTTTGTGCAAGCAAAGCAGAAAATGCCCATTTGTGCTAAACTCGCCGATCATCCCAGATATTACAATGCA
>BMAW01022077.1:42239-54733 GCA_019974015.1 Nephila pilipes
TTCATTCATGAACCTCTGAAACGTTTGGGCTGCCCCACAGAGGCCAAAATTTAAGTACGGAAACTCGTACAAGCCAAATAGCGTACATACGGCCGTCTTTTGAATATGATCCGGGTGGACGGGTATATGGAAGTATGCGCGTACAATATCGATTTTTGAAAAAAATTTTACAACCGTAAAGTGCGTTAGAAAAATCTTGTATATGGGGTATCGGGTACCTATCAGGGGTTGTTCATGCGTTTAGTTTACGATAATCTCCTACTGGTCGAATACTACCTGAGGTTTTTGGGACTACATGAAGTGGAGAGGACCAGGGTGACTTGGAAGGCCTACAAATACCCTGCTCCATCATAAATTGAAATTCCTGTTTTACAATATTGTACAATTTTGGGTTTAAACGCCCAGGCCTGCTGTGGACAGGTGGTCCAGTAGTTTCGATGTAATGCATCGTATTATGTTGCGCTTTTTTAATTTTAGAAGTAAGTGCTGTTAGGTCAGGGAATTCCGCTAAAATTTTATGATAAACTATTTCCGGAGCTTAACTTTATCGATGCAGTATTAAGACCAGTGGGAATTTTACCATAGCGATTTAGTTTGGTAATTGTATCGATAAGCCTTTGTCGTTTTAAGTCGATAATTAGGTCAAAATGCTTTAAAAAATCAGCGCCTATAATTGCGAAAGGAACGGATGCTAAAATAAATTGCCACTTAAAACTTCTTCGCAAGCCAAGATCGACATCTAATAATTTAGATCCATATGTATATATTTTTGTGTTATTAGCTGCTGTTAGTTGTATGGGTTCTGGGACTAATTTTCTGTTAGTTTTAGAAACTGGTAAACATGATACATCAGATCCTGAATCTATGAGGAATTTTATATTGGTTTTTCGATCAAAAATATGGAGGCGGCCAGATTGTGGTGCTATCGAAACGTCTGCCGCTGAAATATTGGCGTCGATAGCAGTGTTTAGTTTTCCGAAGCCTTGGCAAAAGTACAGGGCTCCCGGCATTTTTTAGCTTTTGAGCCAAATCGGTTGTGATAGTAACAAAATTTATCGTTAAATTTGTAATCTTCCCTCCTCGAGGGGGTCTTGCTCCTGTAAGGGGATTTACCGTACCTCCCTCGAAAGCGATTCTTTGATCGGTCTCTAGACAATCGTTCTACTTGCTTGCTGAGAGTGGCGATTTCACCTCGAAGTGCAACCATTTCATTCAAAGGGGAGTGAGGAGAATCGGACGATTGCTCGGAGCGACCCGAAACGGCGTATACATTTGGAGTAAACGGGGAAACGCGAACTTCAGCAATCTTATCCGTCAATTTCGCTAGGTTTTCTAATTTTTCGGAACTTACGGAAAGGATTGTTTGGATTTCGGCAGGGAGTCGTTGAAGCCACAAGTTTTTTAAAAAATCATCGTTTATCGCGGTCCCTGCTAATTCTTTCATTTTCCGTAGGAGGTGGGACGGCTTATCGTCCCCCAGTTGTAGTTCAGAAAGCAATTTTCTTATTTGTAGATTTTCCGAATCTGAAAACTCTTGAATTAATCGGTTTTTTAAAGTGACGTAACGATCCTCGTGTGGTGGATCAAACAGTAAATCGGAAACCACCGACAGAATTTCAGAGTCAATTGCAGCAATAACATTGTTGTATTTCGTGACATCATTAGTAATGCCAGAAAGCTCAAAATTTGCTTCTGCTTGGAGAAACCAAAGCTTTATATTCTGTTTCCACAGTGGTGGAAGTTTAGCAGCGACACGTGACACGTGTTGTTGAACATTACTATCCTCAGTCATTTTTGAAAAATATGGAAACGCGAAGTATGAAATATTAAAAAATAATGATGAATTAAGGAAAGGAGTTAAATTGGTGATTTAAATTAAGTATTTCTGAACCAAACACAGAGAGACCATGAAAGCTTACCTTGTACGTTGAACACGTGCACATCGTTGAAAACATTGTAATCCATTGTAATCTGAAGGTGTAATTCATAATCCGGGTCACCACTGCTGCGGGTGTTGGTTTGGACAGAGGCATATACTGGACATTCTAATATTTATTTATTTACACACCATTGAACTTCGTACAACGAGCTCCAAGCGAGCATCAAGTTAGTGCGCAAGTCGAAAGAGAGAGAATGATTCATTTCTCGGAAGTGAAGGAGAGCGCGCTCCAGGGTAGCTGACTTTGGCGAGGAGCGCCTCACAGCGCCCGCAGAATCTGTTTGGCGATCTCCACAATCAGTGAATAATCTGCCTGTTGGCGAACCGCTGCAAAGCGTTATCAAAGTGGAGCGCAAAAAAGAAAAAAATTTAAACGAAAGTTGGAAATTGCTGCAAGTCAGAAAAATGCACTGCATAAGTTTTTAGGCACCACTACTTCAGTGACCTCGTCATCTACCTCGGATAATCCCCAATGTTCCTCAACCTCCAATATTTTTCCAGAAGCAAGTAGAAGTGAAGTGACACCCTTTATTCCCACTGACAGTGAACAAAATAAAGGAGACGACAGTGAAAAAGGGGACAATGAAGAAGTTCAAAGCAATAATGAGTCAAATCGTGATAAGGAAAGTGAAGAAGAAAAAGATAGACCAGAAAGATTTATCGATCTTGATGTTGAGATGTTAAATGATATAGCTCTATGGCCTACGACATTAACAGATTTAATGATTGACTATATCATTAGAAAGAAGCCGAATAATATCGGTAATATTGAAACATTGAAATCAGTTTATAAAGACAGAGATCAAGTGTATTACAGGGGACTTTCTTATGATCATTTTTATAGAAAGAAAACAAATGAAATGAAAGAAGAAAGAAATTGGCTAGTATTTTCCGAAAAAGGCAAAGCTGTTTATTGTTATCTTTGAAAACTGTTTTCTTTTCGACATCTTCTAAATTACTAATTGGTTTTCAAAACTGGAAAACAATTATGGCAACTCTGTCCGGCCACGAAATATCAAAAGAACATGTATTAGCTCTGTGCACTTTGTGTAAAAGGTCATTTAAATTTAATAGAACGGATAGTCAGCAATTACAGAAAAGAGAACATGAAGAGCTTTATTGGAGGAAAGTCTTGAAGCGAATAATATCAACAGTAAAACTTTTGAGTCGGTCAGGAGTCTACAATGAAAGGAAATTATTTAACGTGCCTGGATTATCTCCGTAAATATGATGATTTTTTTGAAGTTGCACCTTCAAAAATACGCCAATCGAGGACGAGACAATGTTAGCTACCCGTCCCCCAAAATTTGCGACGAATTTATAAGCATTATTGGGAAACAAGTAAAAGCCCATATAATTAATGAGATTAAGAATGCGAAGTATTACAGTATCGTAATTGACTCTACGCCCGACTTTTCGCATGTTAACCTACTAACATTCGTCGTAAGATATGTCTCATCTAGTGGTGAAATAAAAGAAAGATTTCTGCATTTTTTACCCGGAGAAGGACATACTTCTTCATATTTGGAACAACAAGAATTAGAAATTTTAGCTAATTATGGACTGGATATTAAAAATTGCAGAGGGCAATCATTTGATAATGCGTCTAATATGTCCGGACGGTACCCAGGTCTACAGGCACGTATTAAAGAACACAGTCCAAGCGCTGTTTATATTCCTTGTGCCAGTCTTTCTTTAAATTTTGTAGGACATTTAGCAGCAGAAAGTTCTAGCAATGCAATTAAGTATTTTATGCTTCTGCAGAAATTATTCAATTTTTTTTCTGTGTCAACCCATCGCTGACGAATTTTAAATAAAAATCTGGAAAGGAGTAAACATACAATATCTGTGAAAAAAGTATCAGATAGACGATGGTTAGCAAGAGCAGATGCCGTACGAGCTATAAGACTTGGTTATACATACATAAAAGAGGCCCTGGCTGAAATCCGTGATACAAATGAAAAGAAAAAAGATCACAATACTGGAGGCAACTTCCCTTTTGAAACAGATGGGCAAGTATGAAACTTCCCTAATGACCGTGATTTGCGATACCATACTCCAGAGAGTGAGTGCTACTGGCAAATCTTTACAATCAGTTGGGTGTGAGCTATTAAAAGGACCTAATCAACTGAAATCCTTAGAAAGTTAAATACAAAATTTCAGGAAAGAATGTGGAAAAGTAGAACAAGAAGCAACTGCTTTATCAGGGCTCTCATTTTAAAAGGAAGTTGGACAAGCTTTTAGGCAGCGAAGGAGAAAAATTATTTTCGGTGAAACTAAAGAAGAAGGTAATGAATTTGAAAATAGAGAAAATTTCTCGGTCAATTCATTTTATGTCATATGCGATAGGACAAGTGCAGAACTATCCCGGAGAGCTGGAATATATGAAACTGTAATAGAACCTTTTTATTTTTTGACGTGAGGTTACCGAAAATTAAGAAGAAATTTGTACAAAAATTAAAGGGTATTTACAAAGACGATATTGAATCGTTTCATTTTGACGATGAATTGGATCAGTTTTTGTTATAAATAGAAAACAAAGATACTGTGAACACTCCAATAGAAATTTAACGAGTTGCAAGAGAAATGGTCTCAACTTTCCCTAATGTAGAGATACTTTTAAAAATATTTTGGACTTTACCGATATCAAATGCATCAGGTGAGAGATCTTTTTCGGTTTTAAAGCGCGTTAAAAAATATTTAAGCAGTAGTATGGAAGAAAACAAATTGAATAGCATGGCCATATTATATATAGAACAACATGTTTTGGACTCAATAGATACTGCAAAAATAATCGATGAATTTGCCCAAGAATAATCAAGACGTAAAGTTATGTAACAAAATTTTAAGCTTTTAAGTAAGATTTTTTTTAATTCCTTAAAATAAAGTTAAAATTTTTTTGAGCTGTTATTTTTTTTATTAGCTATACATTTTATTTTTAGAATTTAAGGTCAGCGAATTTTTTCAGTATTTAACTTTTTCGACTCTTCAGCCCATGGGGCCCCAAACCTTTACCGCTAGGGGCCACCAACTAAATTAATCCGCCTCTGTTTGTTGGGATAAACAGCGAGAAATAGAAGTTTCAGTACATTAACAGGTAATAAATCCACTGTTTATCGCAAATCAGTAGATTTCAAAAAGGAAAAGGTCAGAATTAAAAATCAAAATGGTATTTATTGGATACTTATTTTTTGATCCAGGATTCAGTTACTATGCATATGGGGCATACGCTATCACGCGTTCAGAACTCTTTGAGTATGTTTCGCTCATATATGAGTGACGGTGGAGAATAATGGCGCAAGAGCCAGATGCGGCCATACAGCACCAAACAAGCCGTAAGTGATCCAGACGTTTGAATTATTGAGAGTATTTTTAATGGAGCAAAAGCCAGATGTGGCCATGCGCAAAACAATGTGAGTTAAAAGATGTGATCTAGACGGGAAGTAACTGAAACAAGAAAAATTGGATGACAAGATGGAGGGGCTAAAATAGAGTTTGATGCCTAGGGTATCTCAGGAACGCGTCACCCGTGTTCGCTAAGGGCAGTAAACCCCATGGGAAAGAAAAAGATCACTAATTATCCTCTGGTGAATAATGTCCATTCCTATAAAAGGAAGACAAGCCCCTGAGGTTCACGGATATAATTCTCAGGGACTGGGTGTCCAGCTATATTCCCTTGACACTGGGAATCTATTTTAGTCGCCCCTTACGACATGCAATAGCTGCAGTGGGACTGTTCACTCTAAACCGGGCACCACACGTGTCAGTTTATATTTGAGGTTCAGTTAGTTAAAATCCAACAACAATCTCGGCTATCGTATTTCTTTTAGCACTTCTTTTCGAGAGTTCATTTGTTCTCCCTTAGGGGCATCAGAATACCAGCGGTTTCTTTTTCTAAACTTTCCTATCTCTTTCTCTGCCACTATTCTTTCCCCGACATCTCCATTGCTTTTAAACCTTTTTTTTTATCCTCTTTTAAGATCACTCTTATTCGCTACAATTCAACAAAGTGATGCTAATTTACATATCAAGGTTCTTTCACAAGATGAAGTGCTCAAACCATATAATGTCATATAACATTCCAAAAGGTATGCAGAAAGGTGATATTTAAGGCAGTAAGAACGTAACTTTTTTCATTCTAAGTGTGTATGATACTACAGTATTTAGAAAAATTTCTTGACATATGTATCTGAATCGGACAAAATAAAGTAATACGTATGGTGCTGACAGGATTTATTTAAAGAGCCCATCATATTTAAAAATTTCATACAACGTAATTGAAAACAAAAATTTTCAAAATATATGGTATGTGCATAGAATAATAAAAATGCTGTAATCGAATGAATAAAGATTTCAACAAATATTTCTGCTCTTAACTTTTTTACAATGAAGTGTAACATTAGACCTTTTACAAGAGGTAATTAAATGATAGCAACAAATTGTAGTTTAAAATATTGAGGTTATTAAAAGTCGTGTGATAACTATATGTATTTACCGAATAACTATATGTATTTTTCGTGACAAATAGAAATATTAAATCTCACCAAAATAACAAAACTCCTTTATGGTACGATTTTCATTGCGACGTCCAGCCGACTTTGAAAGTAAAAAACCTTATAATTATGATAAAGTATTTGGCTAACCCAACCACTCATTTGAATTCGAGCGTATTTTCGTAAATCTTGATAAGGAAGTACAAAGTAATAAGGTGAAACTATTGCTCTCAGTATTTCAAATTGATTAAAAAACTTCTCATTTACCTCCCTGTTGACGATTTGTTTGAATACATTCACAGATCTATTGTTCCGGATCTGGTCATCCAAGTAAGCAGCTACATAGACCTTCTCAAATAGGACCAGGGGCCCGTCATAAGAATAAACGCGTATCCAAGTAGATTCAAGCTGTAAATATCGGTGATCTGCGAAGCAAGTTAATCGAAAAGTGCAGAGAATATCATCAGCGAAAATTGGTCTTTCGCCCGATCTCAAAGTAGGCCAATGATCTTTTAGAGCACTCCAAAAATTTAATCTGAAGTTTGCCACTAGAGATCGGTCAACTGATTCATTTTCAGCAATTTTTTTATTTATTTCAGCTATTCTCTGATCTTCACTTCGAATTTGGAAAAAACCATCATTGTCGATTGTTATGGTCTTCCATTGATGGAAAGGTTCACCATTATGCAATAATACATGAGATTTTACAACTTTGGAAAGAGCATGATCTAAACATATTTGTAGCTCCGTTATTTCATCCCGTTTGTATAGGATCTGGTGATGAAAGGTTTCTAAGAAACACCTACACTCCTCCTCGCTTGCAATTTGAAATTTGATAGCGTTGCGCATTCTTGTGATATACGCCATTTCATTTGGACTAAAATTGATTTTTCTTAAAGTAAGCAGTCGAGCTATCTGTAAATAAAATGGAAAAAAAAAAAAGGATACTTAGTATTTGGGCTAAGAACTTTCAAAAAGTATAAATATATTCTTAGAGCTAACATATAATAGGATCTTGCTAATCCGATTTCGGATAAACTGACTCTCCGCTTATTCCGACCGTATCCTTAGTATTATTTTTACGTAAGCGATCGTCACTCCACTCTTGCCGATAAGTTATCACTAGCAATGTGTCAGTCGGCCGTCGAATGGTTACAAGTGTATGTGTTGCTTTTGTAGAGAAAGGTTCAACTTACTTTTTACATTTTAAAGTGTAATTAAACAGCAACTGAATTTACAAACCCTCTTGAAGAGAAGTCATAAAAAGAACAACACATTTTATTAAGTATCTTCACAGTGCCTAATAAGGGATTATCTTTATTCGACTGAATCCTAGCTTAGAATTAAATAATGTGTTTGTTTACCATCTCACTCGCATAGAAAGTGAGGCTTCTAAAAATACATTTTGCTTTTGGTTTTATTAACGTCGCACTAGAAGCAAAACGAGGGATATTGGCCGCGGACCTCGTAATTTTGAACTTCGGTCTAGTGACGAGGACGACACCTGAGGTGGCACCCCTCTCGTTACTTCCACACCATGCCTCGGGAGAATTTTGGACCCCGAAGGATTTAAAGTGCATCAGCACCGACTACAGGGCGGGTCTTTGGAGGATAAGGATCGAACCCGTGACTGAACGAAAATCGTCAGCCGCGGATTCGAAGCCATGACCACCAGGTTACCGCGGCCGCGGAAAACAGAAAAACTCAGTGAATATTTTCAATAAGCAAAGTAAAAAGCTCTTCATATTGGGTGAATTAGTTAATTTGATTCAGAAATGCATCTTAATAACTGACCTTTTTTAGATATGTTAATAATTTCAATGAATATTTCCAAATTAATCTGAGATACATAAATTATTTTGAACATTGGTCAAATAACGAGGACGTCCTTTGTCTCCCTACTTTCACAAGAAGCCACGGTTGGACACGGAGCCACGACCAGGTTTATGAGCATCAGGCCCTTTATACAATGGAACTCTAGTGGTCTGAGGGTTCGAACTCACGACCCGATGAATGCAACTCAGGCGTTCATAAACTCACTTGGCAACCGCGTTCGTCATTTACCATATAAAAGGCGTTTAAAATGGACAGCTACGTTCACTGTGAGGTGAAAATTACGAAATCCAGTTTAATTACACTCACACATATACGCATACATGTGTGAGTGATTAATAAGCAAAATTCAAATATATTACATAATACCCCGTTAAATTTAGTTGCATTTTATTGAATTTTATTTTATTAATGTCTCACAAGAAACCAACATAAGGACTATGGGTGATGGACCTCATAATTCTGATCCATCTCATGATTTTGATGAGGATGAAAATTTGAAATCGAATCTCTCCCTCCAGATTCCTATATCACGTCAACATGAAAATTCGGAGTCTCGACAGATTAACGTGCATCAACCTCATTACACAAAGAGTCTGTTAGTGGAATATTGTCTCGAACCCACGACTCCAAGCAATTTAAGTAGTTGACAATTTTTATATTAATTACTCGTGGAATGAATTGTACCAAACAAAAGTTGAATTACCCCAAACAAAGCACACTTGTCGGGTGCTTTTTTGATCATAATCTCTTAGCTATTGCGATCTCATAATAAACAAGGAATACAGAATTCTTTTTCGAAATTGTTATAGTTTCCTTTAAGGCAACGTTTATTGAAAAACACCAAGTTAGGCGATTTTGGCGATTGATAACAATATCATTCTAGCGAACTTACTTTTGCAACTCGGATGAATTTTTCGACGCCAAGAATGAGGTTCTAAACAATATTCCAAATTTATTCCTTAAAAATGATTATTAACATAAAAGTCATCAGCGATATAATTTGGTTTCTGTATATTATGGATTTTTGACATCATACGTCATGTAACTCAGGCGACCTATTTTAAAAATCGCCACATTTACTGTCGCCATTTGGTACCTGATATTTCACTTAAGCCGAAATAATTGTTGTGTATTGATATTTGAATATTATTTCATTCAGAGTGATTAAAAGTAAACCATATGCTGCACCTGTTTTGATTCATAAACTCTTGTTAATAAACTAATTTTTATAGCTATATTAAAGCATCATTTCAAGTTAAAACATCTTATGTTTAAATACTGAAAATACCGGCATCACACTGTGTCTCTCGTATGTCAGTAATCAAATTTCTGATTAGTTATGAAGTTTTTGCAAGATGTTTTGTATGATGCAAGATGTTCTTATGTATACATTAAGAATTATTTTAAGTTTCGAAACATTCAATAGTTTATATCAAACAATTGCCAATTATTTCTTGAATATTATGAGAATAAAATATTCTGCATTATTAACAATTCAAACAATAAATAAGTAAATTACATAAATATATATGGTATATAAATATTGCTCTTTTAAACATGCAAAAAAGTATCACTCTGCTCAGAATTTTAATTATTTAATATCGAGAACGATTATAAATTTTATTATTTGCTTCAGATAAACTTAAGTACACACATATTTAATATTTTGACATGAAATGATTGAATTGCAAACTAACATGTTATTTAAATTTGTGATGGTATACTTACATAATCTGTAGACATTTTTAGAGATGATTGAAAATTTAGTTTCACCGGCGGAAGTTTACGAATATGACACTTCGCACGACATTAAAAAAGCATTAAAAGAAGCTAGAGTGTATATTTTCAAGAGTAATTATTTGAAGACGACAGTAACATTATCAAATAACTGAGAAAAACAACGAAGTTGACATATTGATTGATTGATTTGAACGTCACACTTAAAAATCAGGACGGAGGCTATTGACGAGAAATTTCGGTTTTATCCACGTTCAAGTGACTAGGATGAAAGGTAAGCTGAAACCCCACTCTCCAGACCTCCAATCCACGTCAACAAGGGAGTTATGAACCTCGACAGATATAATTAGCTTTAATATTTCTACATGTAGAGTTTATCATTTATTTCGATTTCAATGCATGACTCGACTGAAGATTTACGGGCTGTGAGTTCATAGCCATTAACAAAACGGTTTTAGTATCAGAATTAAAATAACAAAAATAATATCGTTTATGATCTGAGCAAACTTCCAACCAAGTAAATATATTTTGAACTGAAGTAAGAACTTTTAGACCAAACATTTTAGTTCTAAACCAATGTCACGTAATGTTTACATTGATATTATTGATCAATTGAACCGATATTCAGTATTTAATATTCACCAGAACTACTGGCGACTACTGGAACTACATGAGAAATATGGTGACTTATCGTGAAATTTTAAACCCTAAGTCAAGTGACGAGGCCATTACCTGAGCTGGCACATCCTCCAAGCTTTCACACGGAGCAATGTGTAGATTTTGAATCTCATAATTTCTAATGTTACTTATCTAATCCAAACATTAGATCTTTAGTGGCACTAGAACTCGACCCCATGACTCCATAGATAAAAGATCATCAGAACGCTTGCGAAAATCAATTCTTTGGAAAATTGTCTGCAAATTAAACCGATAGTTTAGTTTATATTAGTGTTTATTAACTTCGCACTAGAAGCAACACGAAAGCTATTGGCGACGGACCTCGTAATTTTGAACCACGGTCAAGTGACGAGGGCGAGACCTTGACTGCATCCCCTCTCCTAACTTGTACACCACTTTATTGTGAAGAGAAGTTTTCGAGTCTTTGGCGACCAAGGATCGAACCCGTGACTGAACGAAAAACGTCGGCCACGAATACGAAACCATGACAACTAGTCTACTTCGGCCAAATAAAACCAATAACTGAGTCCTATATATGATTCTTATATTTGAGTAATTTAATAATAATTAGAAGAAAAAAAGCCCCATTTTTGGGCTAAATCTGTTCTTTGCAATTTTATATACATAATCTTGCTCAAATTTTCAATCGTTAATAAATTTATCGTTAAAAAAATCGTTAATACATTTTATGCATCTACTCAAATTCAAATGCATTTTTTTTTAAACTTCTAGTGGATGACACCTGATGATAACACAGTTTTTTCAAATATTAATTCATTTATAAAATATAATTATTGAAAATATAGTTTAGCCCTACCGCTTGTCGTGATTTCAAAAATTGAGAAACTTGGCGATTTTTTTTTTGTCTGAACCTTAAGTCGGCGAAGCATACCAGGGTAGCCACATGTGGCAAAATACCACCAAATAATTCCTGTTGCTAAGATTGGTTGCCCTAATATGCATTCCAACGATTTAATTTACTGGATGAATGAAGAAATAAGCCAATGCTTCTACTATGTCATTAGTCTTGCAATGGCAAAATTGGTAGAGCGTCGGCGTAGAAGCTTCAGGCCTTCGGATCGAAGCATAAAATTATTTTTATTTCATTTACAAATAATTAATTTTTGTTTTATATGAGAGAAAAAAATTTCTCCTATATATAATATATTTAGCAGGATATAAATTTAGGAATAAATACCATCAGTGACGTAATGTGTTGATCACTGGAAAAAATTTTCTTTTACTACATAATATTGTGATTCTGTCATATATATACACAAATTTATATTAATTGTAATAACTTAATAAAAAATAACTAAAATAAAAAATTTCTTTGTTGATCTAAGTAGAAATTGACTCAATTTTTTTTAAATGTATCCAATAATAAATAATATAGAGAGTAAATATTGCTGAGTAAATTGCTTTTTCAACATCAGTGTACTTTGACAACATTCTGTAAGTGAAAGAAATTTAGAAAAACATATTGTGTTTTAATCATCTTCATGATCATTACTATATGTTTGCATTGCATACAAATTTCTTTTCGATTTTCTCGGAGGTCATTCAAGAAAAAACATATAAAGTAAACGAATTTGCAACTCTTTCTATTGAATCGTTCTCAGAATATATATTTCTGACCTTTTTTATAGGAGAGAATGAAAATGGAAAATATGTAATAAGACGCTACACATCTGTCACAATTGGTATAAAAATAAAACGCGATTAGCACAAATTACCATCGAGTGGAAAAGAGATTAAAAATACTAGTAATGTGAAAAATATTTATTAAGAGAAAGCTATTAGAGTATTCG